>JAWPHD010004787.1:0-178734 GCA_037043455.1 Cyrtodaria siliqua
TAGTAACAGCGGAGTTGTGGCCTTTGATTTCGTTAAAAATGCTATATTTTGCCTTGTTAAGATGATAGGGCCTTCATTTGGACGGATTTCAGTGAAACATTTCAGTGATGATCAGTACCAAGCCTAGTTGTACATATCGGTTGAATGATTTTGGTGGAGTTATGTCCCTTTAAAGGTTTTAATACACAAATCTTTGTCCTGACTAGTTCTCCTGAGACTCTGGCCGGATTTAAACGAAACTTTTTAGGGATGATCAGTTCCAGGTCTAGTTGTGCCATGTTCTGGTTGACTGATTTTTGGCAGAGTTATGGCCCTCTAAAGGTTTTAATACACAAACTTTTCTCCTGAAGCTCTAGCTGGATTTCAACAAAACTTGGCAGGGATGATCAGTACCAAGCCTAGTTGCGTATGTCATCGCCATGTTCCGGTTGAATGATATTATACATAAACTTTATGTTTAGCCAGTAGAGCATCCACAGGCCCTCTTGGGCCTCTTGTCTTCAGTTAGCATGTCTGCATCCTGTTCTCTTCCAGCCCCTCCCCCCTCACACAATCCACCTTAGACTCCCCTACATTACATGTAATTGTTTTAATTGTTCTTCGATACTCAGATCAGCTGGATCAGAAATAGTATATGTATGACACTGTAAATGAATAAAAAGTGTATTTGAACTTTTGACCCCTATCCCAGAATCCAATGGTGACCCTAGAGCAAATTGTACTGTTATACCCGAAATCGTCCCCCCACCCCAGCCCCACCGTATTATACACTGTAATCCCTTCTTCAAAATGTTCATTTGGGACATAAGTAAAAAAAATTGACCCCCAGTTACCCTCCACCCATCCCCTCCAACCCCAATCCCAGCGAAGACTTCCAAGCTTAAAATTATTAATAAATCATTTGACATGCTGTGTATGTCTTTCATAGACTATATTATACAAATTAATGTGCAAAAGTATGAAAAACTGACACCATACTTGAATTACTAGTGTATCTGCTGCCCCTTCCTCCAGACCCCACTGATGACGTAGGAGGAAACAAATGTATACTGTGTAGTCACATCATCACAATGTTTCAATTGAGACATAATTATGAAATAAAAAAAATATATATAAATACAATGTTTCATTTGAGACATAATTATCAAAATAAATAAATATATATATATAAATACCCCAAATACCACCCCCTTCCCCCACCCATCCACTCCCCTCAAACACTCACTCACACAACCCCACACACTGGGCCCCTGGGCAGACATGCAAGATTGAAATAATAAAATTGTTTGATATGTTGTTTATCTTTCATAGACGACTACAAACATCAAGTTATGTGCAAGAATATAGAAACATGACAGTGACAGTGTAATTGAATTTTTAGTGTATTTGACTTTTTGACCCCACTGAGGGACCCTGGGTGTTAAAGGGGAAAAATAATGCAATTTCAAGATATGGGGATATTAGGCAGAAATTGATCCACTCGTAAACTCTCTCCTTTCTCAATGGTAACTGAAGCTGCATTTTACCCTGTGTAAATTGTATGTTGTAGATGGGCAGTTTAGACAAGTACCCCGTCATATTGTACCTCACCCAGGATCAGGAGAGAGCCATCAAGAAACTATTCACTAAACATAGATGGAAGTTTTGCTGTCAGAGTAAGTAAATTAAAATATTTTTCTTAAGGTTAGATACGCTAAACCACATTTAGTTTCTAGTGGGTAGATACGCTAAACCACATTACTTGATCTACTTCCTGTGGCAAACCAAGGAAGTAAGATTTTCAAAATAACCTTTTTTATGTACCCGCCATATACGAATTAGTGTTGCCTTGTCCATACATGAGCACTTTCTAGTCCAGACTGCTCCTTCTGAACTCGCAAGTTTTGGTTTATACTAAGTATTAAAGTAGGAACTATTCGTATGAAGTGTACATGTCCATATTGTTGCACTTTTCAGGTAGGTCCATTGACTTTCGGTGGCGTTTGAACCTTATCTCAGCTGAAATTCAGTATTCATTTTCACAGACATATTTCTAGTTTTTACATCCATGCAGGAATAATCAAATTCAAAATTTCCCAGATATTCAATAGGAGGTGCCAGAAGCTCAAAATATGTGACAGTTGTGATGTGAAGCGAGAATTTTTCAAATTCAATTTATACTGAGAAATTAGAAATAAACATGCAAAATATACACTGTGGTGACAATCATACAAATGTCTTCTTACCTCTTGCAGCTTTAACTGATGAATTGCTTAGAGTCATAGAACACTATCAAGGGGACACAGAAGCAGTCAACCTGCCAGGAGAGCAAAGTAAAAATGCACACAAAGAACAATTAGGCAAAAAAACCAAAGACAATCTTAGATCTCACAGAACTAGACGCAAACCTAATAAATCTAAACAAATTGAAGGAAAAAATAAAGAGAAAATAATTAAAACAGAAACCTTAGAATGCAGAGACGATAACGCAGCAGAGATAGATGGTAACACAGCAGGACTACCCGTAGATCGTACTAAAGATCATTCTAATGATACCAGTAAGAGTTTAAGTGATAGAAAAATCTCATCAAGAAGAAGGGGAAGACATAAACATTTAGATAAATTAGAAGCACATGCACATCATGATCTTGACAACAAGAAGGTTGATGATGTTATTGTGGAAGTACGTCAAGATGTCGTTAATGATGAAAACAATTACCATAGTGAGATGAATGCTCCAGAGGTTGTCTTATCTGATGCAGGTAAAGCGTGCCCCTATATGTCAACATCCAACTGCCAAAGTCTTCGTTTTTCAGCAAAAAATAAATAAAACACTGTTGTTTTTTGTATACATTTTGACATAAAAAGTTGGCGAGCATTTTATCACCTTTTGTCACAAGTTTGCCATGCAAACTGAATTACCGGTAGTAAGAAATTAGTTTATCATGTTATGCTCCAAAAAGGTATTAGGCAAACTTTTTTCTCTATTTCTGGTCTTCCCGTCGACACTATATTTTTTGGCAATTTTTTTTTTTTAATTATTTTTCTTTACCAATGAAAAATTGAGAATGAAAAAAATGGACCTCAGTGGGATATGAACCCACGAAGTTCCAATATAGCATATTTAAAAAAATCAAGGGCCAAAACTCTGTTGTAACTGGTCCAGTCCGGCTGGTTTTTAGCTCTACTGATCAGAGATCAGCAGAGCTTATGCCGTGGTGCGGCGTCCGTCGTCTGTCTGTCCGTAAACTTTTTTTTGTAGCGACTACTCCTCTGAAACTACTGAATGGATTTTCATGAAACTTTACAGAAATGTTGCCCATGAAGTCTAGTTGATCCTAGCAAAAATTCATGTTGATGTGAAATCCAAGATGGCCGCCAGATCTAAAAATAGGTTTTTAAAAAACAAGTTTGTAGCGACTTCTTCATGAAAACTATAAGTGATATTGATATGGGACTTTTTCTAAAATGATCAGCATGACATGATGTTGGTCCTTGTCGAAAATCGTTTTGATTCGACGTTAAACATGGCTGCCAGCGGCCATCTTTGTTTCAGCTTTGTTTACGTAGAGTTATATAATGAAAACTTGTAGCGACTACTTCTCTGAAACTACTTGACGGATTTTCATGAAACTTCACAGGAATGTTGCTCTTGATGTCTAATTGATCCTAGCAAAATTTCAGGTCGGCCGGAAATTCAAGATGGCCGCCACGGCTAAAAATAATTTTTCAAAATACAAGTTTGTAGCGACTACTTCTTGAAAACGATAAGTGATATTGATATGGGACTTTTTCTAAAATGATCAACATGACATGGTGTTGGTCCTTGTCAAAAATCGTTTTGATTCAACATTAAACATGGCTGCCAGCGGCCATCTTAGTTTACATACAGTTATATAGTAAAAACTTGTAGCGACTACTCCTTTGAAACTACTTGACAGATTTTCATGAAACTTTACAGGAATGTTGCTCTTAATGTCTAATTGATCCTAGCAAAATTTCAGATCGGCCAGAAATTCAAGATGGCCACCACAGCTAAAAATAGATTTTTAAAAAAGAAGTTTGTAGCGACTACGTCTTGAAAACTATAAGTGATATTGATATGGGACTTTTTGTAAAATGATCAGCATGACATGTTGGTTATCAGAGTCAAACATTATTTTGATTCGACGTTAAACATGGCTGTCAGCGGCCATCTTTGTTTACATAGAGTTATGTAATGAAAACTTGTAGCGACTATTCCTGTGAAACTACTTGACGGATTTTCATGAAACTTCACAGGAATGTTGCTCTTGATGTCTAATTGATCCTAGCAAAATTTCAGGTCGGCCTGAAATTCAAGATGACCGCCACGGCTAAAAAAAATAATTCAAAAAACAAGTCTGTAGCGACTACTTCCTGAAATCAAAATCAATCAGTAGAGCTTCAAGGTCATTTACCTCTTGTTGAACTTGTCTTATAGCTTTCATTGATATTAACAATCTGGCAACATTTGGTAAAGATCAGTTAATAAATGAAGGTGCTACCGTGTTCACAAAGCAGCATATGGCTTTTTTCCAACAAAACAAGTGCCATAACTCTGGGGTTAATATTCCGACCTGGCTGGTTTTCGAACTTGTCCCAGAATTCATTGATATAAAGAAACTGACAAAGTTTGGTAAAGATGAAATAATAAATGAAGTTGCTAAAGTGTTCACAAGGCAGAAAATGGCATTTTACAGCAAAACAAGGGCCATAACTCCGGTATTACCGATCTGTTCTGGCTGGTTTTAGAACTTGTCCGAACATGAGGCATAATTATGATTTCGCATAAACAATCCAAATGTTGATGGACAACTCGCCATCGCATAAACAATCCAAATGTTGGTGGACAACTCGCCATCGCATAAACAATCCAAATGTTGATGGACAACCCGCCATCGTATAAAACAGCAAGTTTCATGTTATTGATGATATACTGAATGCTGCAGTCCAAACATTGTTACATTACAATTTTTAAGTACAGTCTAGTTAAATAATAGATATGTATCTACATCATTGCCGAGAAGAGAGAGAGAGAGAATTGAATTATGCACCACAGATACAGGTGATTATTGTATTATGCACCATAGATACATAGTCATGATTATTGTATTATGCACCACAGATACAGCTGATTATTGTATTATGCACCACAGATACACAGTCATCATTATTGTATTATGCACCACAGGTACAGGTGATTATTGAATTATGCACCACAGATACACAGTCATGATTATTGTATTATGCACCACAGATACACATGATAATTGTATCATGCACCACAGCAGTGTATAAGCCAGCCAACCGTGCAGGCCTCTTTTGCATGGCCATTTTTGTCTCGCCTTTATGAAGAAGAAAAGAGACATAGGTGTTGCTTTTCCAGCGAAGGCGAAGACGTCAACATTCAAGTTTTGCGTTTATGTCATTTAATCACAAACTGTATACAATAGACCTTTCAAACTGCTTTTAGTTGTATCTTGGGTGGTACATCGCAACGTGACAAAGCATATGTGCAAGTAACCTTGACCGTCCAAGCAAAGGGCAGATAACTTAATAATTTTTAGGTTCAACTTTTGCGGTTAGGTCACTTTGTCACAAACTGTATGCGCTAGACCTTTAAAACTTTGCTTATAGTTGTATCTTGAGTGGTACATCACAACGTGACAAAGCAAATGTGGAAGCCTATTAAATTTCTTGTCGGCGCTACTCCTCCTAAACGCCTTGTGGATTTTGACAAAACTTGGCAGGAAGCATCGGTAAGATGTCTAGTTGTGCATATCGCGCTTTTGTTCCAGTTCGCTGATTTATGACGGAATGATGGCCCTTTGACATTTTTACTTAAAATTTCTTGTCGGCACTACTTCTCCTAAACGGCTTGCTGGATTTCTACAAAATTTGGCAGGAAGCCTCAGTATGCAAAATGAAATCTTGGACAAGTTCGAAAACCAGCTAGATCTTGTTAGTAACGACAGAGTTAAGGCCCTTGATTTGTTGAAAAATCCTATATTGTATTTTCTTTGGTGAAATCTGTAGTTACTTCATTTTTTATCTGATCTCTACTCTAATATTTGTTTAAAATGTTAATATAACCCCCCACCCAACCCATTTTTATGAAATTTCATTCATAGAAGAAAGTGGGACAAATTAAAAAATACCCATGCCAGACTAGACACAGCAGACTTATTGCCCATGATTACCAGGTGAGCAATCTAAGGCCATCCTATCCCTGTTGTTTTTGCAATCTTTTAAAAGCAGTACTGATAAGAATGTTATGTCGACAGCCCTTGATAAGAGCCGTTTTGGCCAGTAGAGCGTCCACAGGCCCTCTTGGGCCTCTTGTTTTTAATAGAATGGCATTTTGTTTTTAAACAAATGCACTTAAATGTCATCTCAGCAAACTGCATTGTTCTTAGTTACTAAAATGTTTACAAACTTTCATTTAAGCATCATTAACCTTTTTATTTTTAAGTCCCGCCCCCGTTAGGCGAGACATATGAATCCGTGGAATTCTTGTTAAAAAATCGCGGCCAATATTTTGTGGAGTGGGTGGGGTAAAAAAAAACTTTATTTTTTTGCTAAACAACACTTACAACCTCTTATTTTCTCAATATTGTTATGTTTTGTATACATTTATAGAAGAAAGATGATCTTTCACCTTTATCTGTAAAAATAAATTGTCCCAGAGACACCATCTTGGCGCGAATTGGCTCTTAGCACGTTAGCAAATTATTTTACATACCCTGTTTGCAGATTTAAACACCCAAGTCTTGAATTTCTGCCTAATACATTGCACCACAAATACATATGATAAGTATATTATGCACCACAAATACCGATGATTATTGTATTGTGCACCACAAATACACATGTACTACAGATACACATGCTTTTTGTATTATGTACCACAGATACAGGCGATTATTATATGCATCACAGATATGCATGGTAATTGTATTAAGCACCACATAGTCAGATGGTAATTGTATTATGCACGACATTTACAGCTGATTATTGTATTATGCATCACATATATATATGGTAATTGTATTATGCACCACAGATAAGAAGGATTATTGTATTATGCACCACAGATAATGATGATTATTGTATTATGCACCGCAGATACACATGATAATTGTATTATGCACCACAGATACAGATGATTATTGTATTATGCACCACAGATACAGATGATTATTGTATTATGCACCACAGATACGCATTGTAATTATATTAAGCACCACAGAGTCAGATGGTAATTGTATTATGCACTACATTTATAGATGATTATTGTATAATGCACCACAGATATAGATGATTATTGCATTGTGCACCACAGATAATGATGATTATTGTATTATGCACCACAGATAATGATGATTATTGTATTATGCACTGCAGATACACATGATAATTGTATTATGCACCACAGATACAGATGATTATTGTATTATGCAACACAGATACACATTGTAATTGTATTAAGCACCACAGATATGCATTGTAATTGTATTAAGCACCACAGAGTCGGATGATAATTGTATTATGCACCACATGTATAGATGATTATTGTATTATGCACCACATGTATAGATGATTATTGTATTATGCACCACAGCTACACATGATAATTGTATTATGCATCACATATACACAGGATATGTGTATTATGTACCACAGATACACACGATTATTGCATTATGCACCACAAATACAAAATGATAATTGTATTATGCACCACAGATCCAGATGATAATTGTATTTTGCATCACATATACATATGATTATTGTCTAGCCCACGATAGTGGGTAGCGAGACATAGCAGTCACTTTTCCAGCAGCGGTAACTTAACCTTGGTTAGGTAACTGAACCTCAGTTAACTTTATCATATGTGATTGTCTCACTTTATGTCTTTGATACTGGGTCATATGTATTGTTGACATTGGTGGACATCGCTGAACAACAAAAAATACCAAGGTAAAGGTCATATTTTGCTACACCCTGGTTAAACCACTTAACCTCAGTAACTTAACTTTGTTTGATACTTGGTCATATGGAGAGTTGTCTTTGGTGGACATCATTTAAGCACACATTTAATAAAAAAAATCATATGCGGTTTGCCGCGGTGGGCGAGACACCCTCAGACCAAGGTCTTGTTGTATTATGCATCACAAATACACATGATAATTGTATTATGCCCCTCAGATACACATGATAAGTGTATTATGCATCACATATGATAAGTGTATTATGCATCACATATGATAAGTGTATTATGCATCACATATACATATGGTAATTGTATTATGCATCACAGATACACATGATAATTGTAGTATGCATCACAGATACATATGATTATTGTATTATGCACCACATATGCAGATGATAATTGTATTATGTACCACAGGTACACATATATGTGTATTATGCATCACAGATACAGATGATTATTGTAATATGCACGACGGATACAGATGATAATTGTATTATGTAGTATGTACCACATATACACATGATAAGTGTATTATGTACCACAGAAACACATAATAAGTATATTATGCATCATCAGAGATGTGTGAATCACAGATAAACATGATAAGTGTATTATGAATCATGGATACAGATGATTATTGTATTATGCACCACATATAAAGATGATAATTGTATTATGTACCACAGATACACATAAGAAGTGTATTATGCATCAGAGATACATATGATAATTGTATTATGCATCACACTTAAACATGATAAGTGTATTATGCATCACAGATACATACAATAATTGTATTGTGTACCACATATAAACATGATATGTGTATTATTCACCACATATAATATGATACTTGTATTATGCATCACAGATACAGATGATAATTGTATTATGTACCCCAGATACACATAATAAGTATATTATGTATCACCGATACATATGATAATTGTATTATGCATCACAGATGAACATGATGAGTGTATTATGCATCATAGATACTTATAATAATTGTATTATGTACCACAGATAAACATGATAAATGTATTATGCAACACATATACATATGATAATTGTATTATGCATCAAGATACAGATGATAATTGTGTATTATGTACCACATATACAGATGATAATTGTATTATGTACCACAGATACAGATTATAATTGTGTATTATGTATCACAGATACAGATGATAATTGTGTTATGTACCACAGATACAGATTATAATTGTGTATTATGTATCACAGATACACATGATAATTGTATTATGTACCACAGATACACATGATATTGTAATATGTACCACAGATACAGATTATAATTGTGTATTGTGTACCACAGATACATTATGATAATTGTATTATGTACCACAGATACAGAGTATAATTGTGTATTATGTACCACAGATACACATGATAATTGTATTATTTACCACAGATACACATGATAATTGTATTATGCATCGCAGATACAGATTATAATTGTATTATGCACCACAAATGCAGATGATTATTGATAATGGGCAAATCATATAAATCTGTAGACTTCTGCAATAGAGTTGATATTTAATGCGATGAAGGAATAAAACAAATCAGAAAATTCAAATTATATCTTAAAGTGCTTGAACTTTTAATGGATTTAATGTACATAGTTGTCCCATAACAATCCGCGGAAATCACCTGCAAGCGATTCATTTTTAGCTCTACTGGCCGAAGGCCAGCAGAGCTTATGGGATGCCGAGTTGTCCGTCGTCCGTTGTTAACTTTTGTCTCGTTAAGACGATAGTCTCGTTAAGACTTTTGTCTCGTTAAGACGATCTTTACCAAACTTTAACAGGTTTTTAATATCAATGAAAGCTCGGATGAGTTCGAAAACCAGCCAGATTGGCCAAGTATTAGCAGAGTTATGGCCCTTGATTTAGTTAAAAATGCTATATTTTGCCTCGTTAAGACGATATTCATTTTTCAACCTGTCTTTACCAAACTTTACCACATTGTTAAAATCAATAAAAGCTAGGACAAGTTCGAAAACCAGCCAGATCTGACCAGTAACACTAGAGTTATGGTCCTTGATTTAGTTAAAAATGCTATATTGCTATATTTTACCTCGTTAAGATGATAGGGCCTTCGTTTTTCAACCTATCTTTACCAAACTTTACCACATTGTTAATATCAATATAAGCTCGGACAAGTTCGAAAAACAGCCATATCGGACTAGTAACAGCAGAGTTATGACCCTTGATTTAGTTAAAAATGCTTTATTTTGCCTCGTTAAGATGATAGGGGCTTCATTGTTCATCCGATCTTTACCAAACTTTATCAGCTTGTTAATGTCATTGAAAGCTCAAAGAAGTTTGAAAACCATCCATATCAAACAAGTAACAGCTGAGTTATGGCCCTTGATTTAGTTAAAAATGCTATATTTTGCCTCGTTAAGACGATAGGGGCTTCATTGTTCATCCGATCTTTACCAAACTTAATCAGATTGTTAATATCAATGAAAGCTCGAACAAGTTCGAAAACCAGCCATATCGGACCAGTAACAGCGGAGTTATGGCCCTTGATTTAGTTAAAAATGCTATATTTTGCCTCGTTAAGACGATAGGGGCTTCATTGTTCATCCGATCTTTACCAAACTTAATCAGATTGTTAATATCAATGAAAGCTCGAAAAAGTTTGAAAACAAAACATATCAGACCAGTAACAGCGGAGTTATGGCCCTTGATTTAGTTCAAAACGCTATATTTTGCCTCGTTAAGATGAGGGAGCCTTCATTTTTCATCCGATCGTTACCAAACTTTTTTTTATTTATTTATTTTTTTATTTTTATTTTTAATTTGATTATTTATTTTTTTACAATTTTTTTTTTTCATTTTTTTTATTTTTTATTTTTTTTATTTTTTTTTTATAAATTGTTTTTTTATTTTTTTTTCTTAATTTTTTTTTTATTTTTCTTTTAATTTTTTTTTTTTAAAAAAAAAATGATTTATTTTTTAGCTCTATGTTGGACCAGTCGGACCAGTAACAGAGGAGTTATGGCTCTTGATTTAGTTAAATATGCTTTATTTTGCCTCGTTAATACAGTAGGGCCTTCATTTTTCATCTGATCTTTACCGAACTTTAACAGATTCTTTAGTTATGGCCCTTGATTTAGTTCAAAAGCTGTTTTTTGCCCGAAATTTCCAAAAAAACGTAAATGGCAGTCACTCGCTTCATTAATGTTATAAGAGCCATGTTAGCCAGTAGAGCGTCCACAGGCCCTCTTGGGCCTCTTGTTCATTCAAAAATCTGTTATGCGATTTAAATACCAAAGACCTGAGAACTGAAAGTTTACTTTTCACCTGCTTGATCATATGTAATGTCTGTATGGGTTTTCCTCTAGATTCACACACAACTTGATCAGTGCTCAGGTTTCTTTAGATGCCATATAGTCATTTACTGCGTAATGTTTCTGTAGATGCCGTATAGTCATTTACTGCCTAATGTTTCTGTAGATGCCGTATAGTGATTTACTGCCTAATGTTTCTGTAGATGCCGTATAGTCATTTACTGCGTAACGTTTCTGTAGATGCCGTATAGTCATTTACTGCATAACGTTTCTGTAGATGCCGTATAGTCATTTACTGCGTAACGTTTCTGTAGATGCCGTGTAGTAATTTACTGCATAATGTTTCTGTAGATGCCGTATAGTGATTTACTGCATAATGTTTCTGTAGATGCCGTATAGTCATTTACTGCATAACGTTTCTGTAGATGCCGTGTAGTAATTTACTGCATAATGTTTCTGTAGATGCCGTATAGTCATTTACTGCATAACGTTTCTGTAGATGCCGTGTAGTCATTTACTGCATAATGTTTCTGTAGATGCCGTATAGTGATTTACTGCGTAATGTTTCTGTAGATGCCGTATAGTCATTTACTGCGTAATGTTTCTGTAGATGCCGTATAGTGATTTACTGCCTAATGTTTCTGTAGATGCCGTATAGTGATTTACTGTGTAATATTTCTGTAGATGCCGTATAGTGATTACTGCCTAATGTTTCTGTAGATGCTATATAGTGATTTACTGCGTAATGTTTCTGAAGATGCCGTATAGTGATTTACAGCCTAATGTTTCTGTAGATGCCGTATAGTCATTTACTGCGTAATGTTTCTATAGATGCCGTATAGTGATTTACTGAGTAATGTTTCTGTAGATGCCATATAGTGATTTACTGCGTAATGTTTCTGTAGATGCCGTATAGTGATTTACTGCGTAACGTTTCTGTATATGCCGTATAGTGATTTACTGCGTAACGTTTCTGTAGATGCCGTATAGTGATTTACTGAGTACCGGTAACGTTTCTGTAGATGCCGTATAGTGATTTACTGTGTAACGTTTCTGTAGATGCCGTATAGTCATTTACTGCGTAATGTTTCTGTAGATGCCATATAGTGATTTACTGAGTAACGTTTCTGTAGATGCCGTATAGTGATTTACTGCGTAATGTTTCTGTAGATGCCGTATAGTCATTTACTGCCTTATGTTTCTATAGATGCCATATAGTCATTTACTGCCTAATGTTTCTGTAGATGCCGTATAGTGATTTAATGCCTAATGTTTCTGTAGATGCCATATAGTGAGTTACTGCCTAATATTTCTGTAGATGCCGTATAGTCATTTACTGCCTTATGTTTCTGTAGCTGCCGTATAGTCATTTACTGCGTAATGTTTCTGTAGATGCTATATAGTGATTTACTGCGTAATGTTTCTGTAGATGCCGTATAGTGATTTACTGCCTAATGTTTCTGTAGATGCCTTATAGTGATTTACTGTGTAATGTTTCTGTAAATGCTGTATAGTCATTTACTGCCTAATGTTTCTGTAGATGCTATATAGTGATTTACCGCATAATGTTTCTGTAGATGCCGTATAGTGATTTACTGCCTAACATTTCTGTAGATGCCGTATAGTGATTTACTGTGTAATACTTCTGTAGATGCTGTATAGTGATTTACTGAGTAACGTTTCTGTAGATGCCGTATAGTGATTTACTGCGTAATGTTTCTGTAGATGCCGTATAGTGATTTACTGAGTAATGTTTCTGTAGATGCCGTATAGTGATTTACTGCGTAATGTTTCTGTAGATGCCGTATAGTGATTTACTGCCTAATGTTTCTGTAGATGCCGTAAAGTGATTTACTGTGTAACGTTTCTGTAGATGCCTTATAGTGATTTACTGCCTAATGTTTCTGTAGATACGTTATAGTGATTTACTGCCTTATGTTTCTGTAGCTGCCGTCTAATCATTTACTGCCTTATGTTTCTGTAGCTGCCGTCAGGGAGTACGTTATAGGGAGGAGAAACGGGTTCATAAACGCTCTAGTTTATCGATTTATGTTGTCGCGCTAGAACGCCGCCATTTACTATGTTATCGATACAGGTAAATCGATCGTAAGCGCGTTACATTTGAAAAGTTAAAATTTCAGCCAACATCTCAAATTAGGCAGTTTTTACAGCCCCTTTTTACGGCTTTCTGTTATAATCAACATCACGAAATTACATTCTTGACAAAGATAAATATGTCTACTATTCACTTTTTGTTATTATTAATGCCTAATATAACCCATACTTCGTATCTCGTTTGCAATAGCTCCACACCATTTTTAATTCTATAAAATTAAAAATTAAGCTGATATCTCAAAAGGCACATTTTCATCACCTCTTTTTAGGCTTTGTCTTATAATCACCACCATGAAATTACCTTCTTGACAAAGATAAATATGTTTAATATTCACTTTTTGTTATTATTAATGCCTAAATAACCCGTAGTCTCGTATCTCGTTTACAATAGCTATACACTGTCACCATTTTTTATTTGGCGCAGAGTGGCGCCATCTTTGTTACACGGAACTGTCTGGTAAAATGAGCTTTTAAACATGCAAACAAATACACGCTCTGTATCAGAGGACACAATGTGAATAAATAATACTTATGTTTACATTTAGCACCTTTATTGAGTTTGTAAGTGTAATAATTTATAAGAATTTGCTGTTTTTCACACACTCGCGAAACAACAGGAAGTAGTCATTTTCACGGAGTAGTGAAACACATGCGCGACAACATAAATCGGCAAAACGAGCCCGTTTCTCCTCCCTATAACGTACTCCCTGCTGCCGTATAGTCATTTAATGCCTATTGTTTCTGTAGCTGCCGTATAGTCATTTACTGCCTTATGTTTCTGTAGATGCTGTACAGTCATTTACTGCCTAATGTTTCTGTAGCTGCCGTATAGTCATTTACTGCCTTATGTTTCTGTAGATACCCCATAGTCATTTACTGCCTAATGTTTCTGTAGCTGCCGTATAGTCATTAACTGCCTAATGTTTCTGTAGATGCCGCATAGTCATTTACTGCCTAATGTTTCTGTAGATGCCGTGTAGTCGTTTACTGCCTAATGTTTCTGTAGCTGCCGTATAGTCATTTACTACCTAAGTTTCTGTAGATGCCATATAGTCATTTACTGCCTAATGTTTCTGTAAATGCCGTGTAGTCATTTACTGCCTAATGTTTCTGTAAATGCCGTATAGTCATTTACTGCCTAATGTTTCTGTAGATGCCATATAGTCATTTACTGCCTAATGTTTCTGTGGATGACGCATAGTCATTTATTGCCTAATGTTTCTGTAGCTGCCGTATAGTCATTTACTACCTAAGTTTCTGTAGATGCTGTATAGTCATTTACTGCCTAATGTTTCTGTAGCTGCCGTATAGTCATTTACTACCTAAGTTTCTGTAGATGCTGTATAGTCATTTACTGCCTAATGTTTCTGTAAATGCTGTGTAGTCATTTACTGCCTAATGTTTCTGTAAATGCCGTGTAGTCATTTACTGCCTAATGTTTCTGTAGATGCCGTGTAGTCATTTACTGCCTAATGTTTCTGCAGATGCCGTGTAGTCATTTACTACCTAAGTTTCTGTAGATGCCGTATAGTCATTTACTACCTAAGTTCCTGTAGATGCCGTATAGTGATTTACTGCCTAATGTTTCTGTAGATGCCGTATAGTCATTTACTGCCTAATGTTTCTGTAGATGCCGTATAGTCATTTACTGCCTAATGTTTCTATAGCTGCCGTATAGTGATTTACTGCCTAATGTTTCTGTAGATGCCGTATAGTCATTTACTGCCTAATGTTTCTGTAGATGCTATATAGTGATTTACTGCGTAATGTTTCTGTAGATGCCGTATAGTGATTTACTGCCAAACGTTTCTGTAGATGCCGTTTAGTGATTTACTGTGTAATATTTCTGTAGATGCCGTATAGTGATTTACTGAGTAACGTTTCTGTAGATGCCGTATAGTGATTTACTGCGTAATGTTTCTGTAGATGCCGTATAGTCATTTACCGCGTAACGTTTCTGTAGATGCCGTATAGTGATTTACTGAGTAACGTTTCTGTAGCTGCTGTATAGTCATTTACTACCTAAGTTTCTGTAGATGCCGTATAGTCATTTACTGCCTAATGTTTCTGTAAATGCCGTGTAGTCATTTACTGACTAATGTTTCTGTAGATGCCGTATAGTGATTTACTGCCTAATGTTTCTGTAGATGCCCTATAGTGATTGACTGGCTTATGTTTCTGTAGATGCCGTATAGTTATTTACTGCCTAATGTTTATGTAGATGCCGTATAGTCATTCACTGCGTAACGTTTCTGTAGATGCCGTATAGTCATTTACTGCCTAATGTTTCTGTAGATGCCGTATAGTGATTTACTGCCTAATGTTTCTGTAGATGCCGTATAGTCATTTACTGCGTAATGTTTCTGTAGATGCCATATAGTCATCTACCGTATAGTGATTTACTGCCTAATGTTTCTGTAGATGCCTGTAGCCATTTACTGCCTAATGTTTCTGTAGATGCCGTATAGTCATTTACTGCCTAATGTTTCTGTAGATGCCGTATAGCCATTTACTGCCTAATGTTTCTGTAGATGCCGTATAGTCATTTACTGCCTAATGTTTCTGTAGATGCCGTATAGTCATTTACTGCATAATGTTTCTGTAGATGCCGTATAGTGATTTACTGCGTAATGTTTCTGTAGATGCCGTGTAGTCATTTATTGCCTAATGTTTCTTAGCAGCTTTTGTCAGATTATGCTGTTTATTTTGCAACCAACGGTTTGATGGCGACCTTCTAGCATTAAACGTGTAAAATCAAAACCCTACCTCCCTCCCTATCCATGTTTTCATCATTGCAATAATCAACACAGATGTTGTTTTATTTGACCTTATTGCACTATGCATTACAGATACAGATGACTATTTTGGAGAAAAGAAGTTTGATGAATTGGACCAAATGACAGCTGAACCTGACGTTAAAGTAGAATCAGATGAAGTTCAAAATTTCCTCATTTCTGATGATATAATGGTTAGTGTAATTATTATTATCATTATAATCTAAACACTTTGCTTATACTTGCTTATAGAGGGTTTGATGTCCCACACTCCCTCCTGAATATAGTTTTGTTAATCTAGTAAAGTAGTTTTAATCCTCAATCAATGAAAATATAGCAGAGCCACAGTAGTTTTGTTAAACCTTATTCAATGAAAATATAGCAGAGCCACAGTAGTTTTGTTAAACCTTAATCAATGAAAAATATAATGGGCCAGCAGAGCTTATGGGATGGTGTGTTGTCCGTCTTCCGTCGTCCGTCCGTTAACTTTTGCTTGTGTAACACTCAAGAGGCCTCATTCTGATGCAATCGTCATGAAACTTTGTCAGAATGTTTGTCTCAATGAAATCTCGGTTAAGTTCGAAAATGGGTCATGTGGGGTCAAAAACTAGGTCACTAGGTCAAATCTTGGAAAAACCTTGTGTACACTCTAAAGGCCATATTTTTGACCCGAGCTTGATGCAACTTTGTCAGAATGTTTGTCTTAATTATATCTTGGTCAAGTTTGAAAATGGGTCACATGGGGTTAAAAACTAGGTCACTAGGTCAAATACTTGAAAAACCTTGTGTACACTCTAGAAGCCGTATTTCTGACCCAATCTTGATGAAACTTTGTCAAATTGTTTATCTTAATTATATCTTGATCAAGTTCGAAAATGGGTCACATGAAATTAAAAACTAGGTCACTAGGTCAAATATTGGAAAAACCTTGTGTACACTCTAGAGGCCATATTTTTGACCCGAGCTTGATGCAACTTTGTCAGAATGTTTATCCTAATTGTTTGTCTCAATGAAATCTCGGTCAAGTTCGAAAATGGGTCATGTTGGGTCAGAAAATAGGTCACTAGGTCAAATATTGGAAAAACCTTGTGTACACTCTAGAGGCCATATTTTTGACCCGAGCTTGATGCAACTTTGTCAGAATGTTTGTCTTAATTATATCTTGGTCACATGGGGTTAAAAACTAGGTCACTAGGTCAAATACTTGAAAAACCTTGTGTACACTCTAGAAGCCGTATTTCTGACCCAATCTTGATGAAACTTTGTCAAAATGTTTGTCTTAATTATATCTTGGTCAAGTTCAAAAATAGGTCACATGGTGTTAAAAACTAGGTCACTAGGTCAAACTTTGGAAAAACCGTGTGTACACTCTAGAGGCCATATTTTTGACCCGATCTTGATGAAACTTTGTCAGAATGTTTGTCTCAATGAAATCTCGGTCAAGTTTAAAAATGGGTCATGTGGGGTCAAAAACTAGGTCACTAGGTCAAATACTTGAAAAAACTTGTGTACACTCTAGAGGTCATATTTGTTACCCAATCTTGATGAAATTTTGTCAAATTGTTTATCTTAATTATATCTTGATCAAGTTCGGAAATGGGTCACATGAAGTTAAAAACTAGGTCACTAGGTCAAATATTGGAAAAACCTTGTGTACACTCTAGAGGCCATATTTTTGACCTGAGCTTGGTGCAACTTTGTCAGAATGTTTGTCTTAATTATATCTTGGTCAGGTTTGAAAATGGGTCACATGGGGTTAAAAACTAGGTCACTAGGTCAAATATTGGAAAAACCTTGTGTACACTCTTTGTCAAAATGTTTGTCTTAATTATATCTTGGTCAAGTTCAAAAATGGGTCACATGGTGTTAAAAAGTAGGTCACTAGGTCAAACTTTGGAAAAACCGTGTGTACACTCTAGAGGCCATATTTTTGACCCGATCTTGATGCAATTTTGTCAGAATATTTGTCTCAATTATAGCTTGCTTAAGTTCGAAAATGGGTCACACAGGGTCAAAAACTAGGTCACTAGTAAACTCTAGAGGCCATATTTCTGACCCGATCTTGATGAAACTTTGTCGAAATGTTGTCTTAATTATATTTTGGTCAAGTTCGAAAATGGGTCCCATGGGGTCAAAAACTAGGTCACTAGGTCAAATACTTGAAAAACCTTGTGTACACTCTAGACACCATGTAGTACGACTCGATTCATCAATGGTATAACAGGCAGTAGAGCGTTCACAGGCCCTCTTGGGCCTCTTGTTTCAATACTATAACACTTAGAGATACCAAACTTGGTATGTGAATACATCTTGGGAAAGCAGTGTGTCGCATACCAAAATAAGGTCATTGTGACCTTGACCTGTGACCTCTGTCATAGAAAATGCATAGAAAATGCTTGTCCTTACCGTATTTTCAATACTATAACACTTAGATATACCAAACTTGTATGTGAATACATCTTGGGATAGCAGTGTGTCGCGTACCAAAATAAGGTCATTGTGACCTTGACCAGCGACCTCTGTCATAGAAAACGCTTGTCCGGACCGTATTTTCAATACTATAACACTTAGAGATACCAAATTTGGTATGTGGATACATCTTGGGATTGCAGTGTGTCGTGTACCAAAATAAGGTCACTATGACCTTGACATGTGACCTCTGTCATAGAAAATGCTTGTCCGGACCGTATTTTCAATACTATAACACTTAAAGAGATACCAAACTTGGTATGTGAATACATCTTGGGATAGCGGTTTGTCGCATACCAAAATAAGATCATTGTGACCTTGGCCTGTGACCTCTGTCATAGGAAATGCTTGTCTGGACCGTATTTTCAATACTATAACACTTAGAGATACCAAACTTGGGATGTGGATACATCTTATTTACAAATCTATTTTTAGCCATCGCAGCCATCTTGAATTTCCAGATGACCTGAAAGTTTGCTAGGATCAACTTGGAATAGTGGTGTGTCGCATATCAAAATAAGGTCACTGTGACCTTGACTTAACCTGTGACCTCTGCAGGGTTTTACACTGATTTTTAATTTTAGGGGTCCCCAGGACTCAACTCAATGAATTTTAGGGGTCCCGTCAATAAATTTGGGAGTCCCAAATACATTCTTTGCACGTAACTGGCACATGGAATTTACCTTTGCAATACTTGTACAGAATGCATATGAACTTTAGAGTCTTGATGTCTCATTAGTGTCGAATTCTGGAAATTTGTGCACCCTTCGGTTAAAGGATTAGAACTGGCTTTAGCAGAAATGCATGTGTCACAAAACATCTCGTAATTTTTGAACCGCAACCATTTATATTTCTCAAGCCATTCTGTCAAAAAATTACGGGCCTTTTAGGTGCAGGTTTCGTGTCATTGTTCGACTCGCTATTGGAAACCTCCTGTGATAGAGTATCGGCTTTATTTTTGCCGAAAAAGGACTGTAAGTCTGATTGTTTTGACATTTTGAACGCAGACGAAAAACTACAATGTACGAGATAATCGCCGAAATATCCGCATGAGCTTTCTTGTCAACAGCAGGTGCGCGAGCCTACGATTGGTCAATTTAGTAAAGAAAGACAACTCTTACAAATATAGTAGTTTATGCCTAACACTGCATTTGTCGGCCTTTGCATGCTCAACCACGAAACATCGTGCGTCCCAAGGGACGCGGATTCGATAATTTTACGGGTCCTGTTCGACATTTTATGCGTATTTGACGCAGAAAATCGCGTCCCGTAAATCCCTGCTCATAGAAAATGCTTGTCCAAACCGTATTTTCACTACTGTAACACCAAACTTGCTATGTGAATACATCTTGGGATAGCGATGTGTCGCGTACCAAAATAAGGTCATTGTGATCTTTGACCTCCATCATAGAAAATGTCTGGAAAATGTTTGTCTGGGCTGGTGGGGGACTATGGATTGTCCTGCAATTCTTGATGCTCTTGTTCAATGAAAATATCGCAGAGTCCCACTAGTTTTGTTAAACCTTATTCAATGAAAATATAGCAGTCACAGTAGTTTTGTTAAACCTTATAGCAGAGTCCCAGTAGTTTTGTTAAACCTTATTCAATGAAAATATAGCAGGGTCAGAGTAGTTTTGCTATGTTTTGCAGAATGAACAAAGCAAAGAAACAAACAATCTGCCAAAAGATCAACAATCCCTTTCTCTGGTGCGAAGAATGAAGACAAAATACGACAGAAAATCAAAAAAGAGATTTAAAACTGACATTTTACTTGCAAAAGTAAAAAAGAGAAACATTGAAATTCTACCAGAGAGCTTGGAAACTTACAGCGACGATGACGATGATTATGATGATGAAGATAATGATTATGAAGAAATGGACACACCACAGAAAAATGTCCGACTCGAAGACGGGAAAGTTCCTGATGACAGTCTTCCAATACAGTGCTATTACTGCAATAGAAGATTTGCGTATGAAAAATACCTCAAAAAGCACATGGCTCGTGTTCACCCAGATGAATCTGAGGGAATGTTCTGCCAGTACTGCTTGGCCAACTTCAGAAGACGTAAGTATGATTTTGTTATGAGTTCTAGCAAGCGCATCCACGGTTGAGGGTGTACAAGCACTGTGTTTGAATTCTTCTCGCCTCTCACCGCTGCAGATTCAAATCTTATTGGGAGCTTGACTTGAAATTGAGAAAGTGTCAATTCTTATGAATGTCGGGAGGTTTACAGTACTGGTCCATCCAGAAATAAGTGGGTGGTCTGCCTCCACCACAAACATATCGACAGTCATTCATAGCCTAAAATGTGCTGAAAATTGATTTTAAAAACCAGTCAATCAATTTAATTCAGCATATCTCATCAAAATATATAATGCAACATGTGCGATATTCCTTCTGTTTCCAATGTAGCTATGCAATCCTTCTGTTTCCAATGTAACTATGAAATATTGTGGACTGACAAAAAGGAACTATAGCTATAAAACTGTTATAGGTTTTGTTGAGTATAGCAACTTACTAGGTGTAATAGGAACTAAAACAGAAGGTCTATTTGAGAAGTTTGGGCAATTCCATAAAACCTTTATAACCCTAAACCCTATGTTTACTGAAGTTAACCTCATTGAGGCACTTCATTTGTTCCAGAACCATGCCAGTTGTTCCTATACTTGAAGGAAAATCATGTACTCTTTCTAAACTTCAGGTCCTGACTTGTATGCCCATATTAAAGAAGCTCATCCAATGAGGCGTGTAAAAAACATTCAGTGTGACTTGTGTGGTAATGTCTTCAAATCAAAAGGAGCTTATGATGAACATAGAAAAGCTGTACACACAGATGTACGTGCATTTGAGTGTGAAGTTTGCAAGAAATCGTATAAGTCTTTTCGCGTACTAAAGATTCATAAATTACGTCATGGTCCAGCTAACGAGATCTGCAACGTATGCGGAAAAACGTTCCGCCTCCGTTCAGAGGTGAAGCATCACATGCGTCGTCACATGAACGATCGTAGGATTCAGTGTGACACCTGTGATAAGGTGTTCTACAGAAACAGTGAGTTGAAAAATCACCAGAGGATACATACAGGAGAAAAACCTTTCAAGTGTCAACTCTGCAGCTATGCATGCTCTATTAAGGGGAACCTCGACAAACATCTGAAAACTCATGAAAAGCAGGTTGGATCATGGCCAAACGGAGAAGGACCAAGTGGAAAGGAGGGTAAAAAACAAAAGGCCAATGATTTAATAAAGTTGCCAGTGATTTCAGACATGGGTCAGTGGCATATGGACAGTCAGGGAAACGCCATCAGTACTTGGCACATAGCCGACCTGGGCCAGCAGGAGAAGGACGCAGTACAAACAATACAGCAGTGGCAGCTGAAGGGTTATGAGCCTCTTGAGACTGGCGCTACCATGGTTCACGTACAACACTTGCAGCAGGCAACCAATCAGCAACATGTACATCAGGGAACAAGCCAACTTGAGGAAGGGGGTGAGAGCACTGCCGGAGGCCAAGCAGCACAGCCGGTGTATACAGAAATGAAGGCACCGGAAATTACTGTAATGGACCAGGAGTCTGGTGTTGGTGCCCATGTCAGTGATGAAGTCAATACAAGCACTGCCAATATACATGTTGTCTATTCAGATATCAACGAGAGCATGGATAAAGCAACTGAAGTGCGACAGTGGCAGATCAAAGACATGGAGAACCAGTCTGTGGTACCGCTTTTTCATCCAATCTACTGTGAAATGTTACAGAAAGTACCAGAACCAGTCAAAGACACCAACATGATCCAATGGCAACAGCTGAGGGCAGTAGAGGATAAGCAGGAAAGTTTGTCTGCATCTATGCAACAACAACAACCCGTTTACACCCAACTGAAGGCAGGAGAGGAGCTGAGTAAAGACAGTGTGTTGGTGGAATGGCCGCCAAGATCTGGTGATAGGGATGGATTACCAACCCCCCACAGTGTCAATCAAGCCATTATACAGAATATGCAGGGAAATTATTATTAGCTTCACAGGTCAAGGTTGAAATAAGGTTGACCTCTCCTAAGGCCATTTCAGAGTATGGTTATTCACTTAAATGGCCAACATTAAAACACTAAAGTGCATTTTGTAATTCTTAGCTTTGAGTTGTGATGTGGGCAGGTTTTATGACAGAAGTTGGGTGTAGAGGATGGGGATATTTGTGGTTTTAATGCTACTCTGATTTAATGGGGGATTGT
Source organism: Cyrtodaria siliqua (assembly GCA_037043455.1). Taxonomy (NCBI): domain Eukaryota; kingdom Metazoa; phylum Mollusca; class Bivalvia; order Adapedonta; family Hiatellidae; genus Cyrtodaria; species Cyrtodaria siliqua. The sequence continues at coordinate 22,910 of JAWPHD010004787.1, forward strand.
GGTTGTGTTCGTGGAGTTTGGAAGCCTCCAGATTTTAGGTCCCATTTACCTGTTTCAGGTATTACTTACCGACTGTGGAGAACACTTTGTTACAGATTTTGCCTGTTTAGTTCTTTTCTTTTGAGAAGTGTGTCTTAAAACAAATACATTTTAATTTTGCTAGTATTTATTTAAAGAATTGATTGGTTTCCTCCTTACTGTATTTATTGGCGGTTACCATGGTTACTTTTAATACTTTACGTCTGCTGTCACATTTATTGACTTTATGTGTGCTATATATATTTATATTTCTTGTCTTATTAAAACTGCTATTCAGTAATTTGAATTTTTCCTTAATTCGTATTTAAAACCAGGTTTATAACTACACTTATGTGTTAAAAATAAAATTTAACTTCAGTTGTGTAAATTACTTGTAGAGGTCTTATGTTTGATGCAGAAACTTCAGTTATGTAAATTACTTGTAGAGGTGTGACGTTCGATGCAGGAAATTATTTTAAAGATAATTATTTTCTTTGTTTCCTTATACTTTTTCTTTTGTGAAAATTCTAGGATATTTAGAATGTTATTAAAGACACGTGAATACTCTAATGTTAGCCCACAGTGACATGACCTAACCCCACAGTGACATGATCTAACCTCACAGTGACATGACCTAACCTCACAGTGAAACGAATGATAGCCCCTCAGTGACATGACTGAAACCCACAGTGATGTGACCTAACCCCACAGTGACATGAATGATAGCCCCTCGGTGACATGACCTAACCCCACAGTGACATGAAAAATAGCCGCTCATGACCTAACCCTATAGTGACATGAATGATAGCCCCTCAGTGACATGACCTTACTCAGTGATGTGACCTAGCCCCACAGTGACATGAACGATAGACCCTCAGTGACATGACCTAACTCACAGTGACATGAATGATAACCCCTCAGTGACATTACCTAACCCCACAGTGACATGAATGATAGCCCTCAGTGACATGACCTAACCCCACAGTGACATTAACGATAGCCCACAGTGACATGACCTAACCCCACAGTGACATGACCTAACCCCACAGTGACATGGATGATAGCTCACAGTGACATGACCTAACCCCACAGTGACATGAATGATAACCCTCAGTGGCATGACCTAACCCCACAGTGACATGACCTAACCACACCGTGATATGACTTAACCCCACAGTGACATGACCTTACCCCAGTGACATGGACAATAGCCCACAGTGACATGAATGATAGCCCCACAGTGACATGATCTAACCCCACAGTGACATGGACAATAGCCCACAGTATCTTGACCTAACCTCACAGTGACATGATCTAACCCCACAGTGACATGACCTAACCCCACAGTGACATGAATGATAGCACCACAGTGTCATATGAACAATAGCCCCACAGTGACATGAACGATAGCCACAGTGACATGACCTAACTGTGATATTTCAAACAGTAGAAAGAAGTTAATGCCAAAAAAAAAATGTAAAAAGGAATGGCCTTGGCCTGAATCTTTTTCAGCTATATTTTGGTACCTAGTTAATGTCATCTTTATTTTAATGGATTTATACAATGTACAACCCTGTCTATTTATATCATTAAGTTGCAGGGTCACATTTTATCAAACATCTTTAATTCTTATTACAATTTTGATTGTAAGTCAATAATTTGACACAATTTATTGCTATATTTTTAGTTAAATAAAAAGATTTTCTTTAAATAATCTAATACATATATTTATCATGCAATATTTACACCTTTCAATTCGAATGCTTTAAGGGCAATGGTGGAACATGTTTTATTTTGACATACAACAACAATTAGTGTAAGTTGTTTCATAAACGAAGCCCAGCTGTATTTCCTACATTTTAACATAGGTACATTTCAAATTCCTAATTCGTTATTATTGATTACCTGTGCAACATGTATTCATGTAGGAATTAAAAGGAATGGCTAATTACCTACTTCAGAGCCTAATAAGGTAGCAAAAAAATGTCAAAGTATGTTCTTTCATACTGGTTGAAAACAAACATTTGTGATTATAGTGTTTTATTAGTTCTCTACCGGTCCGGACCGGAGGGGACTTTAGGTTTGCCCCCAGTCCGTCCGTCAGTCTGTTTTTTTGTCCGAACTGTAACTTTGTCATGCATCGTGGGATTTTGAAATAACTTGGCACAAATGTTAACCATAATGAGACTGCGTGTCGCGCGCAAGATCCAGGTCCGTAGCTCAAGGGTCAAGGTCACAGTTGCAGGTTAAAGGTCAGTCTGTTTTTTGTGCGGACTGTAACTTTGTCATGCATCGTGGAATTTTGAAATAACTTGGCACAAATGTTCACCATAATGAGACGGCATGTCGCGCGCAAGACCCAGGTCCGTAGCGCAAAGGTCAAGGTCACGATACCTTCAGAACACAGGAACACATATTTTGCAGCTAAACATGGTAAGGTATTCAACATTCCTTGCATGATCATTCACATGGCTACATTTAGCCTTTCATATGGGTACATTCAAAGATAACTGTTTCTTCAATAAATTAAGAATTAACAAACTGGCTAATAACAACTTTATTTCTTTGAAATTTTTGCAATTATTGTGTTGACGAAACACAGTAACCTTTAACAGCAGTTTGACATTTGTTCAATTATTGTGTAGACAAAACAGTAACCTTCGACAACTGTGCAGCTTCTGAATTGTTAATTTTGTACAAGACTCGGTAGGGGACTATGGCCGCCCTCGGACTGCTTCTTGTTTCAAATAGAAATCCTAATCTTTCATCTACAGAAGTGTAATACATAAGATCAGAATGTCTTACAAAGAGGAGACAGCCATGTCCAGCTTCTTGAATAGTGGACATAAGAGATACTTTTGCAGATGTTCGTTTTAATTATATGTGTGTCACTTTAAGGAGTCAAAGGATTTAAAGGTTGATATTTGATGCCAATAGTCGAAGTAAGGTAAAAGTAGGAGCTTGGAACTGACATGTTGAACATGAACATAGGTAAAACAAATAATATCCTTAGTATAACATTTGCGAATTTAAACTTGAAGGGTTTCTAGAGGGTGATAATCTTTTTATGTACTTGTGGAAACGATTTTTGAAATTCATGATTGTTTAATGTAAAATAATTTGATGTTGTTTGAATCTGAACTAAATACAATATTTACATGTCATTCTCTTGGTATCTTCTCTGTTCTTCTCCCAAATGCTGTAATGTAGTTTCGGTGTTTATTTTGTTTCACTTAGGTATCCACTAATTGGCAAGCTTAACATTTCCGCTATTATGTACAGATAAAGATAAGAATTACTGATGGAATTTCAGACAAACTTATTTAGCCTCACAATCACAGGGTGACTATACCGCATGACCTATGATGTCATTATTGCTAATTCTTGAAGAAAAAATTGTAAACATTCGCCCACATTGAAAGCTTCAGAGTGCGATAAGATTTTTATATCTTAACCATTTTCTACCATTCAAACGCAAAAAATGTACGCTACCCTCGACTAATATTATTTTTTTGTGAAAGTTGGTGCTTTTGGAAAACTTCTGAAAATGCACCAGAACAAATTTTTCGCATATTATGAACAAAATCCATGCATATACCCCGTTTTTATCGCGAAAACTTCCACAATATTATTTCACATCAGGTAAGTGAAAGGGTTTTGTGTCACAGAACCTGTTCACAAGAATTAATGCATTTTTAAATTATGCTAATCCGTGAAGTCGATTATTTTATGCTAAACTGTGAAGTCCTTTTTGTTGTCAGTTATCTAAAACTTTATAAAATCTATGTTTTTATCGCTATTTTGTCCTTCGTCCGTCGCTGTTGTCTTCCGTTGTCATCGTAAACATTTAAACAACATCTCTGAAACCTGACTGGGTGAAATTGCATAAGACTTCACAGGAACGATTTCTGGGTGGATATCTCTCAATGTTATTCAAAATCTGGCAATCAACCCAGAACTCGGGTTGTCATGCCAACAGAAGGAAAATATAGGAAGGTGGAATACAGTCCTGCAGTTTTATATTCCAAAAAAGCCCATTATAAACCCTTACAAAACGCTGTATTCAACTGAAAATACTTGTCGTCCAGGTAAGTTTATCGGTTATATGCTGCATTTATCGATTTTTACCAAGCTTATTGTGGAGGTATGCGAGAGGCCTCGATGTACGGCACACCCATCGAGGCCTCTCACATACCGCCACGATAAGCATAGTAAAAATCGATAAATGCAGCGTATAATCGATAAACTTACCTGGACGACAAGTGTTTTCAGTTGAATACAGCGTTTAGTAAGGGTTTATAATGGACGTGTGCCCTCTAGCGCATTTATATAAAACTAGTTTCATATTGCCATATCTGACACACAATCCTTCTATCCCATCCCCACCCCACCCCACCCCACCCCACCATGAACACCATATAGCCAGTAGAGCGATACAGGCCCTCTTGTTATTTTAATGAATCTGTGCAAGTTTGGTAAAGATCAACTAATAAATGAAGATGCTGGAGTGTTCACAAGGCAGAAAATGGCATTTTTTTCAGAAAAAAACAAGGGCCATAACTCCGGTGTTACTTATCCACTTTAGCTGGTTTTCAAACTTTTCTGAGCTTTCATTGATATTAACAATCTGTGCAAGTTTGGTTAATATCAAATAATAAACGAAGGTGTTAAGAGTGTTCATAAGGCAGAAAATGGCATTTTTGGCATTTTTCAGGGAAAAAAACAAGGGCCATAACTTTGGTGTTACTGATCCGATTTGGCTGGTTTTCGAACTTATCCGAGCTTTCATTGATATTAACAATCTATGCAAGTGTGTTCACAAGGCTTAATATGGCATTTTTCAGCAAAACAAGGGCCATCAACTCGTCATCCCATATGGAATACTGGCTAAAGCTAAAAATTAGGGAAAATAGGGTTGACATAAAAACAAATGTATGAAAAGTAGGAAACATAGGGCTCCGGTGAAAGCCTGCAGCTTGTGACGTTCACCGAATTTGAATTGCAGGAATTCATCTCGCCCGAGTCAATAAATTATGGCCATACTTTGTTTACTGCCGTTGGTTAACTTTTGCTTAATCAGCAGAGCTTATGCCGTGTTGCGGTGTCTGTCGTCCGTCCGTCTGTCTGTCCGTAAACTTTTTTTTGTAGCGACTACTCCTCTGAAACTACTGAATGGATTTTCATGAAACTTTACAGAAATGTTGCCCATGAAGTCTAGTTGATTCCAGCAAAAATTCATGTTGATGTGAAATCCATGATGGCTGCCAAATTTAAAATTAGATTTTTAAAAAAAAGTTTGTAGAGACTACTTCTTGAAAACTCGAAGTGATATTGATATGGGCCTTTTTCTAAAATTATTTTAAATGATCAGCATGACATGATGTTGGTCCTTGTCGAAAATTGTTTTGATTCGACGTTAAACATGGCTGTCAGCGGCCATCTTTGTTTACATAGAGTTATTTAGTTGTTAAAACTTGTAGCGACTACTCCTCTGAAACTACTCGACGGATTTCCATGGAACTTCACAGGAATGTTGCTCTTGATGTCTAAATGATCCTAGCAACATTTCAGATTGGTCGGAAATTCAAGATGGCCACCACAGCTAAAAATAGATTTTCAAAAAACAAGTTTGTAGCGAGTACTTCTTGAAAACTATAAGTGATATTGATATGGGACTTTTTCTAAAATGATCAGTATGGAATGATGTTGATCCTTGTCGAAAATTATTTTGATATGATGTTAAACATGGCCGCCAGCGGCCATATTTTTTTACATAAGAGTTATCTAGTAAAAACTCCTCTGTAACTACTAGACGGATTTTCATGAAACTTCACAGGAATGTTGCTCTTGATGTCTAATTGATCCTAGCAAAATTTCAGGTTGGCCGGAAATTCAAGGTTGTCGCCATGGCTAAAAATAAATTTTCAAAATACAAATTTGTAACTACTACTTCTTGAAAACTATAAGTGATATTGATATGGGACTTTTTCTAAAATGATCAGTATGACATGATGTTGATCCTTTCAAAAATTATTTTCAATGTGACGTTAAACATGGCTGCCAGCGGCCATCTTTGTTTACATAGAGTTATATAATGAAAACTTGTAACGACTACTCCTCTGAAACTGCTTTACGGATTTTCATGAAACTTCACAGGAATGTTGCTCTTGATGTCTTATTGATCCTAGCAAAACTTCAGGTCGGCCGGAAATTCAAGATGGCCACCAAGGCTAAAAATAGATTTTCAAAAAACAAGTTTGTAACGACTACTTCTTGAAAATATGATATTGATATGCGTCTTTTCCTAAAATGATGAGTATGACATGATGTTGATCCTTGTCGAAAAATATTTTGATTCAACATTAAACATGGCTGCCAGCAGCCATCTTTGTTTACATAGAGTTGTATAATGAAAACTTGTAGCGACTACTCCTCTGAAACTACTTAACGGATTTTCATGAAACTTCACACGAATGTTGCTCTTGATGTCTAATTGATCCTAGCAAAACTTCAGGTCGGCCGGAAATTCAAGATAGCCACCATGGCTAAAAATAGATTTTCAAAAAAAAGTTTGTAGCGACTACTTCTTGAAAACTATGTGATATTGATATGAGACTTAATTTTTCTAAAATGATCAGCATGACATGATGTTGGTCCTTGTTGAAAATCGTTTTGATTTGATGTTAAAGATGGCTGTCAGCAGCCATCTTTGTTTACATAAGAGTTATCTAGTAAAAACTCCTCTGTAACTACTAGACAGATTTTCATGAAACTTCACAGGAATGTTGCTCTTGATGTCTCATTGATCCTATCAAAATTTCAGGTCGGCCGGAAATTCAAGGTGGCCGCCATGGCTAAAAATAGATTTTCAAAATACAAATTTGTAGCGACTACTTGAAAACTATAAGTGATATTGATATGGGACTTTTTCAAAAATGATCAGTATGACATGATGTTGATCCTTTCAAAAAATTATTTTCAATGTGACGTTAAACATGGCCGCCAGCGGCCATCTTTGTTTACATAGAGTTATATAATGAAAACTTGTAGCGACTACTCCTCTGAAACTACTCGACGGATTTTCATGAAACTTCACAGGAATGCTGAAACCTATCAGTAGAGCTTCAAGGTCATTGACCTGTTGTTACCAAACGTCACATGGAGGATCCCAAGTTCAATGGCTTTTAAGGTTGTACACAATTTGGATGCACTGGGGGTATAGTTTTGCATATAGTTAGATAGGAAAATCTTTTTTTAAAAAAAAGCCTTCTCTTGAACTTAAGCGCTAGAGCTCTCATTATAGTCCTCTACCAAATATGGTCAAATGGTGACCCATGGTCAAATTTTACCTTACCTCTGTGGGATGGGGAGCGGTTGGGAAGGGGGTTACAGTTTTACATAGAATTTTAACTGACGCGTTAGACATTTTGCATGTAGCATCAGCTTTTGGTTCTTTACCCAGTTTTTGTACGCTGGAGTAAAAATTTGGCCCACCACATGGGTCACACGTTTTAAATTTACTTATATAGCATGTGTACAGGCATAACATTGTGTACATGCAAGACTTTGTGTACAGGCACGACTGTGTGTACAGGCACGACTGTGTGTACATGCAAGATTGTGAGTACAGGCAAGACTGTGTGTACATGCAAGACTGTGAGTACAGGCACGACTGTGTGTACAGGCAGGACTTTGTGTACATGTAAGACTGTGTGTACAGGCAAGACTGTGTTAACATGGAAGACTGTGTGTACAGGAAAGACTGTGTGTACTGGAAATGTACAGGAATAACTGTGTGTACAGTGTGTACAGGCAAGACTTTGTGAACATGGAAGACTGTGTGTACAGGTAAGACTGTGTGTACAGGAAATGTACAGGAAATACTGTGTGTACAGGAAAGACTGTGTATACATGCAAGACAGTGTGTACATGCATGAATATATATGTATACAGGCAAGACTGTTTGTACATGCATGACTGTGTGTACAGGCAAGATATTGTGTACATGCATGACTGTGTACAGGCAATACTGTATGTATAGGCAATACTTTGTGAACATGAATACTGTGTGTACAGGAAATGTACAGAAAATACTGCATGTACATGCATGACTGTGTGTACATGCAAGACTGCGTGTACATGCATGACTTTGTGTACAGGCAAGACTATGTGTACAGGCAATACTGTGTGTATAGGCAAGACTTTGTGAACATGGAATACTGTGTGTACAGGAAAGACTGTGTGTACAGGAAATGTACAGGAAATACTTGTGTCTACAGGAAAGACTGTGTATACATACAAGACAGTGTGTACATGCATGAATATGTGTACATGCAAAACTGTGTGTACAGGCAAGAGTGCGTGTACAAACATGACTTTGTGTACAGGCAAGACTGCGTATACATGCGAAACTTTGTGTACAGGCATGACTTTGTGTACATGCAAGACTGTGTGTACATGCAAGACCGTGTGTACATGCATGACTGTGTTTACATGCAAGACTGCATGTACTTGCAAGACTGTGTGTACAGGCAAGACTGTGTGTACAGGCATGTCTGTGTGTACAGGTGTGACCTAGTTGTACAGGTATGCCTTTGTGTACATGTGTGACCTTGTACAGGTAAGACTTTGTGTACAGGTGTGACCTTGTACATGTATGACTTTGTTGTGGCATGATCTTGTACAGTTATGACTTTGCTGAGGCATGACCTTGTAGATGTATGACTTTGTGTACAGGTATGACTTTGTGTACAGGTGTGACATTGTACTGTCAGGTATGACTTTGGTGAGGCATGACCTTGTACAGGTATGACTTTGTGTACAGGTATGACTCTGTTGAGGCATGAACTTGTACAGGTATGACTCTGTTGAGGCAAGACCTTGTACAGGTATGACTGTGTTGAGGCATGACCTTGTACATATATGACTGCGTACAGGTGTGATCTTGAACATATATGACTTTATGTATAGGTATGTCCTTGTATAGGTATGACCGTGTGTACAAGTGTGTGACCTGTACATATACCTTTATGTACAGGTGTGACTTTGTGCTCAGGTGTGACCTTGAACATGTATGACTGTGTGTACAGGTGTGACCTGTACATATGATTTTGTGTACATGTGTGACCTTGTACAAGTATGACTGTGTACATGACTGTATGACTGTATACGGGTGTGACTTTGTGTATGGGTGTGACTTTTTGTACAGGTGCGACTTTATGTTCATGTGTGACCTTGTACATGTATGACTGTATACAGGTATGACTTTGTGTTGTGGCATGACTTTGTGTACAGGTGTGATCTTGTAGAGGTATGACTTTGTGTACAGGTATGACTGTATACAGGATTATTTTGAGTTGAAGCACGACCTTTTACATGTATGACTCAGTACAGGTGTGGCATTGTACAGGTATGTCTGTGTTGATAAATTGCCCCTGTACAGGTATGACTTTGTGTACAAGTGTAACCTTGAACATGTTTGACTTTGTGTTGAGGCATGACCTTGTACATGTATGACTTTGTGTACAGGTTTGACATTGTACAGGTATGACTGTGTTGGGGCATGACCTTGGACAGGTAGGACTGTTGATGCATGAACTTGTACAGGTATGACATTGTTTACAGGTGTGACCTTGTGCAGGCATGACTGTGTGAAGGCATGACCTTGTACATGTATCACTTGGTGTTGCGGCATGACCTTGTACAGGTATGACATTGTGTACAGGTGTGGCCATGTACATGTAGGACTTTGTGTTGAGGCATGACCTTGTAACATGTATGACGTGTGTACAGGTGTGATGTTGTACAGGTATGACTGTGTTTACATGCAAGACTGTGTGTACAAGCATGACTGTGTGTACAGGCAAGACTGTGTGTACATCCATGACTTGTGTGCACAGACAAGACTGTTTGTGATTTTGTATACAGGCATGCCTGTATGTACAGGCATGACTTTGTGTACATGCAAGACTTTGTTTACATGCAAGACTGTGTACAGGCAAGACTGTGTGTACAGGCATGACTGTGTGTACAGGCATGCCTGTGTGTAAATGCACGACAGTGTGTTCAGGCAAGACTGTGTATCAATGCAAGACTGTGTGTACAGGCAAGACTTTGTGTACAAGCATGACTTTGTTTACATGCAAGAATTTGTGTTCATGCAATACTGTGTGTACAGGCAAGACTATGAACATGCAAGACTGTGTGTACAGGCAAAACTTTGTGTACATGCAATACTTTGTGTACACGCATAACTGTGTGTACATGCATGTCTGTGTACATGCATGACTATGTTTACAGGCAAGACTGTGTGTACAGGCATGACTGTGTGTACAGGCAAGACTGTGTGTACATGCATGACTTTGTATACAGGCATGTCTGTATGTACAGGCATGACTTTGTGTACATGCAATACTGTGTGTGCAGGCAAGACTGTGTGTACAGGCATGACGAGTGTGTACAGACATGACTTGATGTACATGCAATACTGTGTGTGTACATGCATGACTGTGTGTACAGGCAAGGCTGTGTTTACATGTGTGTACAGACATGACTTTGTGTACATGCAAGACTGTGTGTACAGGCTAGACTGTGTGTACATGCATGACTGTGTGTACAGGCAAGATTGTGTGTACATACATGACTGTGTGCACAGGCAAGACTGTGTGTACAAGCATGAATGTGTGTACATGCATGACTTTGTGTACAGACATGACTGTGTTGAGACATGACCTTGTACAGGTAAGACTTTGTGCCGAGGCATGACATTGTACAGGTATGACTTTGTGTTGAGGAATGACCTTGTACAAGTATGACTTTGTGCTGCATGACATTGTACAGGTATGACTTTGTGTACAGGTGTGACCTTGTACATATGTGAATGTGTTGAGGCATGACCTTGTAAAGGTATTACTTTGTGTTGAGGCATGACCTAGTACATGTATGACTTTGTGTACAGGTATGACTGTGTTGAGGCATGACCTTGTGCAGGTATGACTTTGTGCTGAGGCATGACATTGTACAGGTATGACTTTGGGTTGAAGCATGACCTGCATGAAACATGTGTGAATGTGTTGATGCATGACTTTGTAATGGCATTACTTTGTGTTGAGGCATGACCTTGTACAGGTATGACTTTGTGTACAGCTGTGACATTCTACATGTGTGTCTATGTTGAGGCATGACCTTGTAAAGGTTTAACTTTGTGTTGAGGCATGACCTTGTACAGGTATGACTTTGTGTACAGCTGTGACCTTGTACATGTGTGTCTATGTTAAGGCATGACCTTGTAAAGTTATTACTTTGTGTACAGGTATGACCTTGTACAGGTATGACTTTGTGTTGTGGCATGATCTTGTACATGTATGACTTTGCATACAGGTGTGACATTGTACAGGTATGAACATGTACAGGTGTGACTGTGTTGAGGTAGATAGATAGATAGATACTTTTATTGACAAACTATTACAGTGTTTTATCATTACAAATATGCAACAGTTACAATATACACATGTTGAGGCATGACCTTGTACAGGTATGAATTTGTGTTGCGACATGACCTTGTACATGTATGGCTGTGTTGAGGCATGAACTTGTACAGGTATGACTGAGGTGTGCATGTATGACTTTGCGTGAAGGCATGGCCTTGTACAGGTATGACTTTGTGTTGAGGCATGACCTTGTTCAGGTACGACTGTGTACAGGTGTGACCTTGTACATGTAGGACTTTGTGTACAGGTGTGACCTGTACATGACTGTGTGTACAGGTGTGACATTGTACATGATGCCTTTGTTTATAGGTGTGACCTTGAATAGGTACGACTGTGTACATGGGAGACCTTGTACAAGTGTGACATTTTACAGGTATGGCCGTGTGGAGGCATGACCTTGTACAGGTATGGCTGTGTTGAGGCATGACCTTGTACAGGTATGACTCAGTACATGTGTGGTTGTACTGGTATGACTGTGTTGAGGCATGCCCTTCTACAGGTATGACTGTGTTGAGGCATGCCCTTGTACAGGTATGACTTTGTGTACAGGTGTAACCTTGTACATGTATGACTTTTTGCTGAAGCATGACCTTGTACATGTATGACTTTGTGTACAGGTTTTGACATTGTACTGTGTGTTGAGGCATGACCTTGTACAGGTAGGACTGTTGATGCATGACCTTGTACAGGTATGACTGTGTACAGGTGTGACCTTGTGCAGGCATGACTGTTCCAGTGTGATCGTGTACAGGTACGACTGTGTGAAGGCATGACCTTGTACAGGTATGACTCTGTTGAGGCATGACCTTGTACAGGTATGACCTTGTGCAGGTGTGACCTTGTACAGGTATGACCGTGTTGAGGCATGACCTTGTACAGGTATGGCTGTGTTGAGGTGTGACCTTGTATAGGTACGACTATGTGGAGACATGACCGTGTACAGTATTACTGTGTACAGGTGTGACCTTGTACAGGTATGGCTGTGTTGAGGCATGACCTGTACAGGTGTGACCTGGCACAAGTATGACTATGTACAGGTGTGACCTGGTACAGGTATGACTATGTACAGGTGTGACCTGGTACAGGTATGACTATGTACAGATATGACCTGATACAGGTAAAACTATGTGCAGGTGTGACCTGGTACAGGTATGACTATGTACAGGTGTGACCTGGTATAGGTATCACTATGTACAGGTATGACTATTTACAGGTGTGATGACTATATACAGTTGCCTGGTACAGGTACAACTAAGTACAGGTGTGACATGGTACAGGTATGACTAGGTACAGGTGTGGCCGTGTACAGGTATGACTTTGTATACAGGCAGGACCTTGTACAGGTATGACTGTGTACACGCATGACCTTGTACAGGTATGACTGTGTACATGCATGACCTTGTACAGGTATGACTGAGCACAGGTATGACTATGTTGTTTTCATGGTACGGGTATCACTATGTGTACAGGTATGAATATTTACAGGTGTGACCTGGTACAGGTACGACTATGTACAGGTATGACAGTCAGACTATGTACAGTTGTGACATTATGTACAGGTGTGACCTTGTACAGGTAAGACTTTGTGTACACGCATGACCTTGTACAGGTATGACTGAGTACAGGTATGTTGTTTTCACCGTGCAGTACAGATCTGACCATGTACAGGCATGTGCCACACAATCCTGATGGGTAAGTTAATATTGAACTGAATTGCGTTTTTTATGAGAGCTTCTCTCAGAGCGAGATACAGAATGCAGACTAACCAGGAGGATCTTACTCTTCTATCAAACCGTATTTGACGGATTGATAGATCCGTACAGGGATAAAGGTGGTAATTACAGTGAAAACAAGACAAAAGGTAAAGTCAGACTTTATTTCAGATCTGTGATGTGTATGTTGGTGTATGATGGGTATAAGCCAGTATAACATACTTACATGCTTGTGCACCAACAAATTATGTTTCCATTATTGCATATATATAACATATTTCACTGAAGCAACATTTATTTTCTTCTATCAAGAAGTGTTGGGCAGTATTATGTAATATTTATATGAAAGGGATATCCAGACTGTTTAATGATGTATTGCTATATGAATATTCATATTTTACGCCACATGATGAATATTTTAAAAATCTGATTTTTTTTTATAGATCACTTTCTGATTAGGGGGTAGAATTTAAAATGTGACAGTTAATGCTACCAAGAAATACAGAAATATAACTTTTGGGGTGAACTTTGCATTCAATATTAGTTTCAGAATGTTCTAAGAATTGTAACTGAAATCAAAGCAGAATTATGGTCAAATATATATTGAAAACCCTGCTGCCATTATTATTTATAAAATAGACGGCCATGGCCAGCATGTCGAGCCCATCTACTGAAAAATTTACAGCGAAGAAATTGTCATAACTCCACGTTGGGTCAATGACAGAAACACACAGGTGAGGTACAGCAGCAGTACTATTAATTGGATGTGACCTATATTTCCAAAAAAAGCATGTCAGAAAGAAAATGTCACGCCATGTCTGATTATGAAACGAAGACACTACTGCGGTTTGGCCAATATATCCCAGTTAGAATCTGAATTCAGAAGTTGTAATGTAAACTGGATGTGCCTTTATTCTGTAGAATACGAGTTAAATTTGGTTTTACAGCAAACCAACACAAAAAGGTTATATGGCGCCGCCAGGAATGAACATTTCGGGCTCGCCCTCCATTTACATCAAGATAAAATATGCAGAATAGGCCTTGAACCTTCCCACGTGCAGAACTGCAGAGATGCTGTAAATTCTATTGAAAACGCTCCATTTTGGAGTGATGATCATTTTTTCTGCCACCACTTGTAGCACCTGAAATAATACAGGCATCATGATGAAGCCCACCAAAGAACATGACAAAGTGAACATTAATTCTGTGGGGTTTTACCTCTCCACCAAGACAATTAGTGGCTCTATTCCTTCCCGGGGCAAGCAGGATGCATAAGCACCTGATATTTCAAATTCCATATTAATAACATCTAAGAAAATGCCATATAAACAATTCATATTTGATACAATAAGGGAAACAACAGTTTGTCTCAAACATTTTTGGATTTCATAATTTCTAGTACATGTTAAATTTTGTTTCTTTTTGCGATTAACTTAATCAGCTACACACATCCTTCAAATTTTAGTCTTCATAAATCAACCAATGATACATCCAACATTCTTTCATTCAACATCCACATAAATGTCCATTTTTATTTAATAAACCACCCCCACAAATTTTTTTCAAGTCAAATACGACGAGCATTCAAAATGTTTTGAGACTGGCCTCGTAAAATAAAACATAAAATGTTGGTGGACAAATATTCTATTTTAATCCTTCAAAGTATTCGTCCTTAACAAGAATACACTTTTTTAAACAAGATATATATACTGATGTACCGCACTGCCAACGTCGCTTCTCGAGTTATAACGACATCCAGCGAGCATCTTTTTCAGCTTTGGAAACAGAAAAATTCACACGGACTAAGATCCGGCGAGTATGGTGGGTGTTGAAGCTGTATAACATGTTCATCTCAAAGAAATTGCTGTACCATATCACTTTTATGGGAAGATGCATTGTGATGTACGAGACGCGTGCTCTTTAAACCAGTCTTTAACATAGTGATTTTGCACTGAATTCAAGACCTTCTCCCTATTAAACTTTCCCATAACAGATTTTCCTGGAGCACTAGCTATCTGCACAATTGGACCCTTTGATTTGAAAATAGTGTAGAGAACCTTTTTTGAACGTTCTGACCTTTTTTGCAATTACGGATCTTTCTTGCCCTTTTCTCAGCCACTGTTTATTATTAATCCATCGTTTAGGTTCAATGTCTCATCACCTGTTATGAGCTCATTTAACCTCCTTGCATCGGCAGTTCCATATTTTTTCAAGAGTTCTTTACATTTCACTCGTTTTGCCCTTTGCTCTTTGGTCAATAGATGGGGTACCCACCGTACACATACCTTGTTTAATTTTAAACGCAACACATTTTTATATTGTCCTAATTTTACCACTGGTTTCATATTTACTCCAGAAAATGGCCAGTGTACATGAGTAAGCTCTATTCAAAACCGTATAACACTATAATCCCTTGACGAATTGTGATAACATTTTCCCTATACGTGTACATTGCTAATGAAATTACCTACAAAAGCTCGTAAAAATCATGCATGTATCTGACTAACTTTTTGAATGCCCCTCATATTGTTTATTTTTAAATCAAAATGTCCATTTATCTTTTAAGCAAAATATCAATTTTTTGGTTAAAATCTATATTCATTTTTCAATCTCAATATACATTTAACGTTTGAACATTCATCCAAATATACATGTAAATACATCCGTCCTAATTTCGAAACATCTATTTCTTCAAAATTACAGTTATTCATTTTCCATCCATCAATTGTTTCATACATTTTTTCCATCCCCTGTGTTATCTTCTTTTAAGCAGTAATCTTGTTTATATGTCTCCTTTCAAAATAGCAAACATCTCCACATATGAATACACGTTTCATTATCTTAAAACATTTGGTGCCATACATTCATTAACATTTGGTGCCATACATTCATTAACATTTGGTGCCATACATTCATTAACATTTTGGTGCCATACATTCATTAACATTTGGTGAGGAGCTTCTTTATTCAAAATTTAAAAATTAATGTTGACCTACTATATACAAATTTATACATAATTCTACATTATAGTTAACAATTTACACACATAGTAAATGCTGATCCAAATATGATGATGACAGTGAACATGGACTTGCTGTGATTTCCATCTGCCATAGAGAATGATGAAGGTGAACATATCAAATGTTTAGTATATTTTATCGAAACTCTGCAGAAAGAATTATTTGTTTTGACACTTTGCAAAGAGAATTAATTTGTAAATTAGCTAAACATTCTTAAAGCAAAAAACACATTGGTGATCATTTACAATATAAAATTTACCTGACAAGATATCAGATTTCTAAAAATCTGAAATTATTTCTCCAGTTCTAGTTCATTATTTATAATGAAACAACTGTTTGTTAGTTTGAATGGTGTTTTACATCATTTTTAGCACATTTTTAGGACATATGTGATTTTTTTTGTGATATAGGCAGACCACCCCACTTTCCCCTCAGGGTACACCAGCAATGTAAACCTCCCACCATCCGTAATAATTGACACTGTCTCACAAGTTGAGCTCCCAGTGGGATTAGAACCTGCAACGATGAGAGGCGAGAAGGTTTACAATGCAACATCGTTAACCACTCGAGCACGGAGGTGCTTCTTAATAAACCAAAACAAAGATTATTAGAATTTTGAATGTTTTAACCCATGACAAATTTTTCTCTGGAGTTGATGAAAAGTACAGTATGTTTGTTCATGCACATTCTTCAGGTTCTTAGGAGTTGTTTGGTTCTTCATAGTTCAACTATCGTTCCAACTAACTGTCCACAACACAACGTACCTTTCCCTGTTATATATACCCTAATATATACTGTTACAATATTATTCTAGCATACTGGAAAGGGAATAGATTATTTTATACATTTTACATAAATTTGCTTTCAATCTTTTTCCCCAAAAAAGACCTTGATCAAGAAACATGTAACTCTATGTGCATATATCGGTAGCTGTTTGCAGTGTTCCAGATAAGCTTTCAGAACAATGCATATTGTTCAAGTACGTTACAAGTTTTGGACAAAGCATTTATTTTACAATTTTACACTTGGTCATTACCATAAAAATACTGAGTATTTCTTTTTCCCTTTACATATATATTCAACATTGCTGTCTGTCTTTTTTAATGACGTGTCAAACAGTGGATAAAAAGGCCAATTTCTTTTTGGGCAAGCATCTAGTCTACTAGTAATTGCTGGAGGCACTTGATTGTCATTCAGTACCTGAAACTTCAATAAGCCTCTACTGAGTACGACTGTGCGCTCAATTTTTCTAAGCTATTGAATTTGTACGCGGGAATTTGGTTCTCAATATTCATCGGCGATTTTTTAATGCGTTTTTGTAAAAATAAATTTTTATTTCAATGCATTGTGTGAAAAAATATGCATAATTACGCAGAAATGCGTCTCATCTGCAGCACTGTGTTTGTGACGTAACATTAAACATACTGATTTTTGCTATTTATAAACAGCTACCGATGTTGGCACATTTCTTGATAAAGGCCTTTTTGGGCAGAACATTTGAAAGAGGTAATTATGTACTGTTTGGATGAATATCAATATGGGGCATGTCTATCTGTCCACGTGTACGACTTGTACAATCATCTGCTTACATATTCACAACCCAATTACAATATATACAGATACATGTGTTCGATGACCTTACATTATTTACAGATACGTGTTTGATGACCAGCATCAAACCTTCACAAAACACAAGACGAAGCAGATGGTATCAACATGTGAACTTGAACTATTGTAAAGGTTTTGTAAGAATATAATACTCTTTATGGGGTAGTTCTGCGTTATTATTGAGGCCCAGGCAGAGACTGCATTTTTGGTGCATCTTCATAAATTGATTATGGATAGACCTTTAACAAACCCTAAATCACTATTCCATGCTAAAGACAAAAAATGTCATGGGAAATGTTACAACATGTGTATTGATCTATAAATTAAAACTTAAAGGCTATCAAATATCAATGAGACAATTCAAGGAAATATTGGTGTTCTCAGAAAATGAGCCCCAAAACATAGTTTTTGCCTCGTCGTGAGAAATGATTTATTCATTTTCAGGTGAAAATCCCTTTTTATTAGTCATGTTGGACACTTCATGGTGTCAATGCCAGTGCACTACAGTCATTTCCATGCAATCTCTGGCACCTGGATTAAGAAGCCATATATAATATTCTTATCAAAATTCAGCCTTGACAGTTCAAGTTGACAGAAAATATATGAGTTCAAAAATTATTTATTTCCATATATAAGGAGGAAAATACAAGTAAATGTACAACATGACAGTAAATCTTATATGCAAACAATACATGTTTTCTTTTTAAATTTATCTCAAAAAAGTTAGGTTGAGTGATTAAAAACAAATACATTTTACAAACAGCCATATATGTTTGTGATGATGAAACAAATACAAAATTTCTAAAAATGCTGTATGAAATAGAAAATTAGTATAAATATAAATATACAATTTTACTTTTATTAATTGACAGAGAGGTAGGTAAAGATGTTTTATTGTTGTTGTCTTTATACATTCAATGAAAAAAAAAGAAGCTTAAACAGAAAGATGAACAGAAAAAAAAAGTTCCTTTCATATTTATGTTATGAAATATAAAAAAATACCAGAAAAATCAATTATAAAAAGGCACAGTTAAAAAATGTAAATTCTTGGCCCAGATACATTTATTCTTCTTATATTAAACAGTAAAGTATCATCAGTTTCAAAATTATTCTTAGATAAAAACATGATCTGAATTGCTGGTACATCGTCTTTGATACAATATTTTGTACTGATCAATTTGTCTTGTACGACCAAGCATTTCTGCCAGAAACTGAGCATCTTGTACAATGTCCCAGCTGTCAAATCTAAGTTTTGAAACTCCTAGAGAACTTTGTAATAGAAATTGGCCAAATATAGTACACACAAGTTTTTACTTCACATTGGCATATTCACAAGACGAGTCATATATGTAACAGACCAACAGTAAACCAAGCTTTTTTCCTATTTGTACAATTAACTATGTAACAGACCAACAGTAAACCAAGCTTATTTCCTATTTGTACAGCCATACAAGTAACAGACCAATAGTAAACCAAGCTTATTTCCTATTTGCACAGCCATATAAGTAACAGACCAACAGTAAACCAAGCTTATTTTCTATTTGTACAATTAACCATGTAACAGACCAACAGTAAACCAAGCTTATTTCCTATTTGTACAGCCATATAAGTAACAGACCAACAGTAAACCAAGCTTATTTCCTATTTGTACAGCCATATAAGTAACAGACCAACAGTAAACCAAGCTTATTTCCTATTTGTACAGCCATATAAGTAACAGACCAACAGTAAACCAAGCTTATTTCCTATTTGTACAGTCATATAAGTAACAGACCAACAGTAAACCAAGCTTATTTCCTATTTGTACAGTCATATAAGTAACAGACCAACAGTAAACCAAGCTTATTTCCTATTTTTACAGCCATATAAGTAACAGACCAACAGTAAACCAAGCCTATTTCCTATTTGTACAGCCATATAAGTAACAGACCAAGCTTATTTCCTATTTGTACAGTCAACTATGTAACAGACCAACAGTAAACCAAGCTTATTTCCTATTTGTACAGTCATATAAGTAACAGACAACCAGTAAACCAAGCTTATTTCCTATTTGTACAGCCATATAAGTAACAGACCAACAGTAAACCAAGCTTATTTCCTATTTGTACAGTCAACTATGTAACAGACCAACAGTAAACCAAGCTGATTTCCTATTTGTACAGCCATATAAGTAACAGACCAAGCTTATTTCCTATTTGTACAGTCAACTATGTAACAGACCAACAGTAAACCAAGCTTATTTCCTATTTGTACAGTCAACTATGTAACAGACCAACAGTAAACCAAGCTTATTTCCTATGTGTACAGTCAACTATGTAAAAGACCAACAGTAAACCAAGTTTATTTCCTATTTGTACAGTCAACTATGTAACAGACCAACAGTAAACCAAGCTTATTTCCTATTTGTACAGTCAACTATGTAACAGACCAACAGTAAACCAAACTTATTTCCTATTTGTACAGTCAACTATGTAACAGACCAACAGTAAACCAAGCTTATTTCCTATTTGTACAGTCAACTATGTAACAGACCAACAGTAAACCAAGCTTATTTCCTATTTGTACAGTCAACTATGTAACAGACCAACAGTAAACCAAGCTTATTTCCTATTTGTACAGTCAACTATGTAACAGACCAACAGTAAACCAAGCTTATTTCCTATTTGTACAGTCAACTATGTAACAGACCAACAGTAAACCAAACTTATTTCCTATTTGTACAGTCAACTATGTAACAGACCAACAGTAAACCAAGCTTATTTCCTATTTGTACAGTCAACTATGTAACAGACCAACAGTAAACCAAGCTTATTTCCTATTTGTACAGCCATATAAGTAACAGACCAATCTTATTTCCTATTTGTACAGCCAACTATGTAACAGACCAACAGTAAACCAAGCTTATTTCCTATTTGTACAGCCAACTATGTAACAGACCAACAGTAAACCAAGCTTATTTCCTATTTGTACAGCCAACTATGTAACAGACCAACAGTAAACCAAGCGTATTTCCTATGTGTACAGCCAACTATGTAACAGACCAACAGTAAACCAAGCTTATTTCCTATTTGTACAGCCAACTATGTAACAGACCAACAGTAAACCAAGCGTATTTCCTATGTGTACAGCCAACTATGTAACAGACCAACAGTAAATCAAGCTTATTTCCTATTTGTACAGCCAACTATGTAACAGACCAACAGTAAACCAAGCTTATTTCCTATTTGTACAGCCAACTATGTAACAGACCAACAGTAAACCAAGCTTATTTCCTATTTGTACAGCCAACTATGTAACAGACCAACAGTAAACCAAGCGTATTTCCTATGTGTACAGCCAACTATGTAACAGACCAACAGTAAACCAAGCGTATTTCCTATGTGTACAGCCAACTATGTAACAGACCAAGCTTATTTCCTATTTGTACAGCCAACTATGTAACAGACCAACAGTAAACCAAGCGTATTTCCTATGTGTACAGCCAACTATGTAACAGACCAACAGTAAACCAAGCTTATTTCCTATT
Source organism: Cyrtodaria siliqua (assembly GCA_037043455.1). Lineage (NCBI taxonomy): Eukaryota > Metazoa > Mollusca > Bivalvia > Adapedonta > Hiatellidae > Cyrtodaria > Cyrtodaria siliqua. The sequence continues at coordinate 44,283 of JAWPHD010004787.1, forward strand.
TGTACAGCCAACTATGTAACAGACCAACAGTAAACCAAGCTTATTTCCTACCTGTACAGCCAACTATGTATGATGTGTGAACCAAGCTTATTTCCTATTTGTACAGCCAACTATGTATGATGTGTGAACCAAGCTTATTTCCTATTTGTACAGCCAACTATGCATGATGTGTGAACTCATTTTTAAAAAAGAATCAAATGAAGCATAGTATAAAAAAACAGACATATTAAAAAAAGTTCAGGAGACAAAACTGAAAACTATAAAGGCATATTTATCACAGGCATCTGAAGCTAGCAAAGAAGATGAAAAGTAGAATGCAAAACAATACAATCCTAAAAAGCCTTAACCCATTTGCAACCAGGCATAACAATTAAGGAAACATCTATTATAAGTACAGTATGTGGAGAAATAAATAGCAGATATATACATATGTACAATCTCACTCATATACATATGTACAATCTATATACACAATATAATTATTAACAATCTGACAATATACCATTGAGAAGTACACGAGTCATAAGGGTGTATCTTCATGTAGGAAGAGAACTAGGAAAATGGCGACTCTGACTCTCCTACCTCGTAACACCCTAAATCTACCTTTGGCTGTTAAACTTATGTGTTGCACCTTAAAAATGATTGATTTTTTTTTTATATTGTTAAATGGCTCATCAACACATGATCTAAATAAACCAGAGAGAGAGAGAGAGAGACAGAGAGAGAGAGAGGTGAAGGAAATACAGGTATCCAGCAACTTTGCCCTATTACTTTTGTCAAACATATTCCAATGGTTCTTTAACATGCTCAGAGGATCGACTCCAATACATGGGTCTGGAAAGAATTTAGAGTATTGCCCATGTTGCCTCCGAAGAAATCCACTTGTTTGAAGCATTTCTGGGTCAACAGTTTCCTACCTGAATATTGGAGCAAGAGGTCAATGACCTTGAAGCTCTACTGATAGGTTTTTGATAGCTAGATCAGCATTCCTGTGAAGTTTCATGAACATCTGTCAAGTAGTTTCAAAGGAGTAGTCGCTACAAGTTTTCATTACATATGTAAACAAAGATGTTTAACATCAAATCAAAATAATTTTTGACAAGGATCAACATCATGTCATACTGGTCATTTTAGAAAAAGTCCCATATCAATATCACTTATAGTTTTCAAGAAGTAGTCGCTACAAATTTGTTTTTTGAAAATCTATTTTTAGCCGTGGTGGCCATCTTGAATTTCCGGCCGACCTGAAATTTTGCTAGGATCAATTAGACATCAAGAGCAACATTCCTGTGAAGTTTCATGAAAATCCGTCAAGTAGTTTCAGAGAAGTAGTCGCTACAAGTGTTCATTATATAACTCTGTATAAACAAAGATGGCCGCTGGCGGCCATGTTTAAAGTCGCATCAAAATAATTTTCGACAAGGATCAACATCATTTTTTTACTAAATAACTCTATGTAAACAAAGATGGCCGCTGGCAGCCATGTTTAACGTCGAATCAAAACGATTTTCGACAAGGATCAACATCATGTCATGCTGATCATTTTAGAAAAGTCCCATATCAATATCACTTAGTGTTTTCAAGAAGTAGTCGCTACAAACTTGTTTTTTAAAAATCTATTTTTAGATTTGGCAGCCATCTTGGATTTCACATCAACATGAATTTTTGCTAGGATCGGCTAGACTTCATGGGCAACATTTCTGTAAAGTTTCATGAAAATCCATTTAGTAGTTTCAGAGGAGTAGTCGCTACAAAAAAAAGTTACGGACGGACGGACACCGCACCACGGCATAAGCTCTGCTGATCTCTGATCAGTAGAGCTAAAAATTAGAAGCTTGAACACCAAAAATCAGGTCATAATCAACTTAAAATACTCCTATCCTTAAATAATCATACTCCTCCAACCAAAGCTGTTCCTAAAATTTTAAGATAGGAAAACGTCTTAAAAGCTTAGAACTAAAAAAACCTACTAGGATGGCCACAACCATTTGCACTTTGATATGTCAAGGTCATGAAATCTTGTCTCCATGACAACATAATATTTATAATTTTGTTCATCAATTTGAGGTCACCAAACGACGGCAATGGAGGTTACGTGACAGCCAAGTTAGTGATCAATATTTCAAAGTCATGAACACTGTTGTTTCCATGGCAACGCAACATTCATGAATCTCGCAGCTAACCTGTAGCACCTCTAGACCATGGCAACCTTTTATTTAACAGTCCTTAATAAGTCACCTTGCCCAGTAGTATCATTACTGATGTTTTTCATTTTTACCAAAAACTAATTTCCGCTGACACGTATTACAAATTCGTATTTCTCGAAGTCAGGACTAACACATTCACGTTATAATCAATTCAAATAAAAAAGAAGATAAAAATGTAAGAATGTATAAGTTGCTATGGAAACTATGTACTATACACATGTGTCATGAGATGAAAGTGCATGCTTCTTATGTTTGGTCTTGTCTGTTTTGGCATGCTCTATACTTTGTTTTCGTTGGTGACCTGCAATAGATATATTCCACAGTTGATTACAGCAGCAACATGGCATGCATATAGATATCTCATGGTACCCAACAAACCCACCCGCCCTGAAGCCTTAGTAGTACTGTACACGCCCTTCAATAAAGCAGACAAATTTATACGTTTTGGTCTTTAATTACCATCTGGTGTAATATGATAATTGCCCTATGTCTTCCAGGTTTGGCATTTTGCCGCAAAATCCCTGGAGATCTGTAAACTCTGCTCACCATTGTCCAAGCTCAATTTGGCCACAAGCATTACCAAGTGTTCTATTGTATACATGGTTTGTCTGTGGGACATCGTGTACTTATCTATAGATATAAATAACTGATGAGATTGGAGATTGGGACTGGTAAACTGCCGTTGTCGGATACATGTTTGACTGACAGCATGGATCTATGAATTGGGAGGAACATTGGAACACAGTCCGCATGTAGCCTAGCAACCAAAGGAACATGTGATACCATAAGAAAAACATGTTTCTAGTTTCACTTTTGCCACCACAATTTCATATCTATATTGACATTTCTACTTTAACAATAACAATTTCATTAAAAGGGTTATAATCATAACCAGATATAAAAAAAATCTTCCAAACTAGAGGTTGTTTTCAGTAAAATAAGATGTCTCCCCCACTAGGGAAAGGGCCATTATTCTGTCAAAAATCATTCAACTGGAACATGATGAAGATATGCGCAATCAGGCTTGGCAATGATCATGACCAAGTTTCGTTGAAATCTGGCCAGGGAATCAGGAGAGCTAGTCTGGACAAAGTTTGTGTATGAATTCCTTTAAAGGGCAATAACTCTGCCAAAAATTATTCAACCAGAACACAGCGACAATATGCGCAACTAGGGTTGATAATGATCTTCCTTGCAAAGAAAGGTTTGTGTATTAAACTTGTTAAGAGCCATGACTCTGCCAAAATTCATTCAACAGGAACAACGAAGATATGCTAAACTAGGCTTGGTACTGATGATCCTTACTAAGTTTAATGAAATCCGTTCAGGGGTTCAGGAGAACTAGCTCACACAAAGTTTGTGTATTAAAACCTTTAAAGGGCTATAACTCCGCCAAAAATCATTCAACTGGAACATATTCACAATTACGCTTGGCAGTGATAATCCTTACCAAGTTCCACTGAAATCCGGCCACGGGTTCAGGGGAACTAGTCTGGACAAAGTTTGTGACAAATGTGTACAGATGACAGACAGATGACAGACAGACAAACAACAGACAGACAGCACAAAAACAATATGTCTCCCCTCCACAAATTGAGGGAGACATAATTAGGAGGCTGGAGTTATCAAACAAGAATCTTACCCAGGGTTACTAAAGCACACCCGATAGCGAGTCCGGAGTTCCCGGCGGGCGTCCACTCGTCATCACCGGTGGGCAGCTGTACAAACAGTGAGAGGACTGCTGCCTTCTGTGAGTGAAGTGGTTCTAAAGCTATCTGACTTGGTTTATTTGTACACACCTGTAAATACAACAGTGCAGCTAATTAAAGGAAATTTATAACACTATTAACTGAAAAACAATTTCTCGCCTTAAAAATAAAATTCTTTATGTCATGTATAATAATTAAACAACAGGTCAATGACCTTGAAGCTCTACTGATAGGTTTTGAAAGCTAAGTCAGCACTCCTGTGAAGTTTCATGAAAATCTGTCAAGTAGTTTCAGAGGAGTGGTCGCTACAAGTTTTTACTATATAACTCTATGTAAACAAAGATGGCCACTGACAGCCATGTTTAATGTTGAATCAAAATAATGTTCAACAAGGACCAACATCATGTCATGCTGATCATTTTAGAAAAAGTCCCACATCAATATCACTAAAGTCTTATAGTTTTCAAGAAGTAGTCAATATAAACAATTTTTTTTTTTAATCTACTTTTAGCCGTGGCGGCCGTCTTGAATTTTCGGTTGGATTGAAATTTTGCTAGGATCAATTAAACATCAAGAGAAAAAAATCTGTGAAGTTTCATGAAAATCCGTCAAGCAGTTTAAGAGGAGTAGTCGCTACATGTTTGTTACAATATAACTCTATGTAAACAAAGATGGCCGCTGGCAGCCATGTTTAATGTCTGATCAAAACGATTTTCGACAAGGACCAACATCATGTCATGCTGATCATTTTAGAAAATGTTCCATATCAATGTCACTTGTAGTTCTAGGATGTGGTAACAAACTTGTTTTTTAACAAGAGGTCAATGACCTTGAAGCTCTACTGATTGATTTTGATTTCAGAAAGTAGTCGCTACAGATTTGTTTTTTGAAAATCTATTTCTAACCGTGGCGGCCATCTTGAATTTCCGGCCGACCTGAAATTTTGCTAGGATCAATTAGACATTAGGAGCAACATTCCTGTGAAGTTTCATGAAAATCCGTCAAGTAGTTTCAGAGGAGTAGTCGCTACAAGTTATCATTATTTAACTCTATGTAAACAAAGATGGCCGCTGGCAGCCATGTTTAACATGAAATCAAAACGATTTTCGACAAGGACAAACATCATGTCATACTGATCATTTTAGAAAAAGTCCCATATCAATATCTCTTATAGTTTTGAAGAAGAAGTCGCTACAAACTTATTTATTTTAAATCTATTTTTAGCTGTGGCGGCCATCTTGAATTTCCGGCCAACCTGAAATTTTTCTAGGATCAACTAGACATCAAGAGCAACGTTCCTGTGAAGTTTCATGAACATCCGTCATGTAGTTTCAGAGGAGTAGTCGCTACAAGTTTTTACTACATAACTCTATGTAACCAAAGATGGCCACTGGCAGCCATGTTTAACGTTGAATCAAAATAATTTTCCAAAGGGATTAACATCATGTCATGCTGATCATTTTAGAAAAAGTCCCATATCAATATCACTTAATAGTTTTCAAGAAGTAGTCACTACAAACTTATTTTTAAAAATCTATTTTTAGCTGTGACGGCCATCTTGAATTTCTGGCAGATCTGAAATTTTGCTAGGATCAATTAGACATCAAGAGCAACATTCCTGTAAAGTTTCATGACAATCCGCCAAGTAGTTTCAGAGGAGTAGTCGCTACAAGTTTTTACTATATAACTCTATGTAAACAAAGTCCACTGGCAGCCATGTTTAACGTTGAATCAAATTGATTTTTGACAAGGATCAACATCATGTCATGCTGATCATTTTAGAAAAAGTCCCATATCAATATCACTTATAGTTTTCAAGAAGTAGTCGCTACAAACTTGTATTTTAAAACTCTATTTTCAGCTTTGGCGGCCATCTTGGATTTCACATCAACATGAAATTTTGCTAGGATCAACTAGACTTCATGGGCAACATTTCTGTAAAGTTTCATGCATATCCATCCAGTAGTTTCAGAGGAGTTGTCGCTACAAATAAAAGTTTACGGACAGATGGACAGACGGACGGACGGACGGACAGACAGACGCCGCACCACGGCATAAGCTCTGCTGATCTCTGATCAGTTGAGCTAAAAATCTATTTTTAGCCCTGGCTAATCTTGAATTTCCGACTGACCTGCCATTTTGCATTTGACATCAAGAACAACATTCCCGTGAAGTTTCTTGAAAATCTGTCAAATATTTTCCGAGGAGTAGTCGCTACACGTTTTACTATATAACTATGTAAACAAAGATGGCAACTGGCAGCCATGTTTAATGTCGAATCAAAACAATTTTAGATATGGACCAAAATCATGTCATGCTGATCATTTGAGAAAAAGTCCCATATCAATATCACTTATAGTTTTCAAGAAGTAGTCGCTACAATCTCTGATCAGTAGAGCTAAAAACTAGAAGGGTGTTCCATGGAACACTTGTGTCGCCCGCCGTGTACTTTTCAAGTTATGGCCAGTTATGAGCTTGGTTAGGTGGCCGGTTAAAGTTTTATGAAAGGGGGCATAACTCTGCCAAAATGAAAGACATAGTTATTGGACATGAGTAACAACATTCCACAGGTTAAGATGAAGATGTGTGTGAAGTTTCATGAATACAAGTCACATACTTTTTTCTAATTATGGCCAAGGTTAGGTTGCAGGTTAAAGTGTGACGGAGAGATCTCATTTGAAACTATTCAATTTACCATGAGGCCCTCAAGTTACATTAAATAAATATTTCAACAATTGTTGTGTTAGTTATATAACAGGACAGCAAACATGCATACATCATATTAAACTGAAGCCTGTCAATAAAGACTAGCCATTCTGCAACAAAAATTATCATCTCAAAAAAGGTGGTGTCCCTAAAGTGGCCAATCCTGTCTATATTTTAACTGTTTATAGATACGCTTTGCTGTAGTTCATTACAGATGACTTCAATGCAGGGGTCTTTCAAGACAGATTTCACAAGACAGTTCTGTCATCTTTAAACAGAGAACCATAGTAGAGAAGCCATTCCACAAACCCTCTTTCTTTTCCTGAGATCTGGGTTGGCATCTTTCTTGTCCGTCTGCCACTGGTCCGCCTTCCTGTCCACCTCCAATATGGCCGTGGCAAATGGCCGACTAGCCATCTCCTCCATCTCCACTATCATGCGCTGCAATACATATAGACAATCGTCGCTGTAAACTGTATAGACAATCGTAAACAAGACCCTTAATGACATAACCTTTAACTATCATATGTTATATATATAGACAATCGTCGCTGTAAACTGTATAGACAATCGTAAACAAGGCCCTTAATGAAATAACCCTTAACTATCATATGCTGTAATATATAAGGACAATCGTAAACAAGGCCCTTAATGAAACGAGTTAATACATTTTATTCAAAACAAAGTTTAAAGATATAAAATCCATAATCGATAATTTTAATATGATAATGTTATGATCATGCTAAAGATATTTTGTGCAGAAGGTAAACTGTAACCTTAACCAATATAAAACATGCATTTTAAGGAAAATACTCAACAGTTCAAATGCCACTCAGACAGGTCTATGCCACTCAGACAGGTCTATGTCACTCTGACAGGTATATGCCATGCAGACAGGTGTCTAGCCACTCAGACAGGTGTATGCCACACAGACAGGTGTATACCACTCAGACAGGTGTATGCCACTCAGATGGGTGTATGCCACTCAGACAGGTGTATGCCACTCAGACAGGTGTATGCCACTCAGACAGGTGTATGCCACTCAGACAGGTGTATGCCACGGGGAATGCCACTCAGACAGGTGTATGCCACTCAGACAGGTCTATCAGCTTGTTCTTGAGAAAAAACAATACACCTTCCATCTCATGATTTGTTTGTTTGTTTGTATGGGGTTTTACGTCATTTTCAACACATGTAAGGTTATATATGACGGTCGATTTTTTGTGGTGGAGGCAGACCACCCACTTTTCCTGGGTAGAACCAGTACTGTACACCTACCGCCATCCGTAAGAATCCATCTCATGAAGGATTCCTTAAAATTAAACACAGAGGTTAAATAATCTCTATATATCGACCTACTTATGGTTAAAACATGCAGTCATGTCGATGTGTGTATGTTAGTGATTTAAAGACTGAAAGCTGTATGTCAGCTACTGTGTGAAAAATGGACTAAATGAATAAAATAGGTCAAGGTCATTAACACTGACCTACTGTTGGTGGATCATGTTGAAGTCATGTAGACTGAGTATGAAGAGTGAAAGCTGTATGGCTGTTAGTATCTGAGTAATGAACTTAATGTAAAGCTTTCAAGTAAATTAACAAAGAGCACAAAATAGGTGAAGGTCATTGATATTGACCTACTTAAGGTAGGAACATACTGCTGTAATGTAGATATTAACATGGGTGGACATTTAAAGTTCTATGACTTCTGGTGTCTGCCTGAGAAATAGACAATCAAAAACTTGAATGTAAAACTTTTTTCCTATGGACAGTCAAGAGTAACACTTTCATGGCGGGTCAGAAAAAGGAATGCCTTCTTACCTGTCTGCGTCTATAACTGTCGTACTTGTGTTTGATTTTGTACAACACCGCAGCAATGATGAGCAAGGACAGGAAACAGCTGTAAAAATATATGTATTACACTATATATAAGCTGTTAGTAAACATTCCCTGTCCGATCTTTTTATATTTCTTTATAATGCACAATAGTGTTGTTTGTGCCATGTGGCGACCGTGTGGGATTGTATGACATTCACTGATCCAGTTTTTCCTTAAGTTAGAGATTAGATCATGGCGGGGATTTCTTTATTTACACTGTCCTGTTTTAATGGGATGACAGTAGGGTAAGTGTGAGGTTTGGTGCACCCTAGAACCGGTTTAAACCCCCAGTGGCCTACTTTGCCACTGACCGTTCCAAGTGTCAACCCTTTTGTGTTTGTGATGTCGTTTGCATTTATTATTACTTTTGCCTTCTTGTTTGTCTGTTTGCGTGTTTGTTTCTGTGTTTTGTGGTTGACTGTCCCCCTTGAGTGCTACTTTCCCTGTCCGATCTTTTTATATTTCTTTATGTATTACAAAGCTATGCATCTGTAAATATGGACCACTGAGGAGATAATTTCTTGGGGTGCATTTCCTATCAAACAATGATAATTTTTTCAGGTGCATTTCCTATCAAACAATGATAGTTTTTTGGGGTGCATTTCATATCAAACAAAGAACTGAATTGAATTGAATTGGGTTTAAAGGCGCACCAACACATGAAAGCATTTCATATCAAACAAAGAAAACATTTTGGGGTGCATTTCATATCAAACATTGATATTTTCTTCAGGTGCATTTCCTTTCAAACAAAGAAAACATTTTGGGGAGCATTTCATATCAAACATTGATATTTTCTTCAGTTGCATTTCATATCAAACACTGATGTGGAGGTTGTGGTCCAGTGGTAGAGCGTCGAACTCGAGATCGAGAGGTCGTGGGTTCGATCCTCGTCGCAGCCACGTTATTTATATTGAGCAAGATAATTAATCCATATTGCCTAGCACTGGTTCTACCTAGGAAGCCATCGAGAGTGATTAATCTAAGTTCCAATAACTTGTTTCGCAATCGATGTAAAATAAATATGTTTAATCCCATAAGGAGCATTTAATATCACACATCTTATTTAGATATACTTTACCTAAAGAATGTAACGAAGAAATGGACGAGGTCAATCTTTGGAAACTGGGAGAAGGAGATCTGAAATATACAAATAAACTAGGCATCAGTAATAGTGGATATATCTGGGAAAAGATCTGAACTAGTTTTGTTTTTTGAGAAAAACAGATGTCTCCCCCCACTGCACAATTTAGTTGAGATAAGTTTGATAGTGCACAGGGCCCAATCTTGTTACGATATGTTTGGAAGATATTTGACAAGCGGTTTAGGAGTAGTAGCGGCGACAACACATTTAAAGTTAAAAATGTCAAAGGGACATAACTCTGTTATAAATCATCAAACTGGAACCGCGATATGCACAACTAGACATCATATCAATGTTTCCTACCAATTTTCATCGAAATCCAACAAGCGGTTTAGGAAGAGTAGCGCGACAACACATTTAAAGTTAAAATGTCAAAGGGCCCCAAGTCCGTCAAAAATCATCAAACCGGAACACACAACTAGACATCATACTGATGCTTCCTACCAAGTTTCATCGAAATCCAACAAGTGGTTTAGGAGGAGTAGCAGCAACAACATTTGTGACAGACGAATGGAGGGACGCACTTCATGCGGAGAGACATAAGTACACACATAAACTAGGAATCAGTGACAGTGGATATATCTGAACACTAGTTAGCTGACTGAAACTTTGTTCTCCATAATTACGTAGATCAAGCTAGAATATAAATATTTATCATATATATACGCATTTTTGGCCCGCAATATGCACAAAATTACCCTACAATAAAGCTCTTGAGAAATGAGCCGAAGTGCGGTCCGATACGCCAAATTGAGGTCATGTGACCGGGCTGAAAATGCATATCCATATTGGCCTGGTCACCTGACCGGTTATTGGCATGATCGTTACGAGTATTGGCGATTGCTTTCTATAGAATTGCTTTTGTTTTACCCTTAATAACACTATATTAGGGAAAAAAATGAAACGGTACCGGCTTCCGACCTTCCACCTGGCTGCGCCCCCGATTTTCTTTCCTGTTTACGATGACGTAACGAACGTTACAATCATGACGTCACCTTTTTAAACCATAACGTTACAACGAATGTAAATAAACAGCGGATTTAAACAGATACTCCTTAAAGGTAAACACGTTATCTTAATATTACAATCGTAACGCTTGATTATGTGTACAGTATGTCATATTATTTTAAAAAGCTTAATCAATAAGAATAACCGATATTTAAACATTTTTCCGCTGGTAAAATGGTGCACTCTGACGATTTTTGGGACACTTTTGGGGATAAAAAGAGCATAGCCTATCAGAAAAAGTGTTTTCTGTCCGGGTTTACAGTGCCTAAAAGCAGCTAGACTACGCCACTAGAAACAATTTTTTTTAGAAAACGTAAAAATCTAGGCCTATATCTATTTGGAAATGTATGATTTGGCTCATCGGTTCAACTGAAATTAATTCAATTCACATTATATATATGATAAAGATAACATTGTAACGGTTTAATAAAGAGATAATGCGTATATATATTTGAGAAAATGCGTATATATATGATAAAAAGATTAAAACATGGGTGATGCGTTATTGCCCGTCATATCGGCCCTCGACCAATATCGGCCCTCAGGCTTGGTTTAAACAGTATTTATTCAAGAAATGTTATGAACAATGTTTCAATGGTACATGAACAGGATTTGAAAACAAGCTTTCGATGAAAACTTATGTAAATTCATCTCCTTAATATTTGTATTAGTGCATAAGATACGGCTGACATTTTATGTGTTATAAATATTAGCATATGATGTAAAATAGCATTTGATGGAATTTAACAATTAGAAATAGTGATTCTAAAACAGATAGTACACGACAGACCAGGTCCTGTCATATTATTATGTTGTCCATTATTGTGTAGCTGATTAGTAATACGTTTGGACCTGACCGATTGATAAGTAACATGAAAAAAAGAAAACAAGCAAAATGTACAAAAAGAATAATTTCACCAGTCACATCAGTCCCCCCAGGAATAGGCTCGACACGTTGCTATCTAGTTTGTAAATCGTTTCGTTGCTAATATGTACGACTGGACTTTTTTGAAAACGTGGGCATTATAATGGTTCGAAAGATTATTTGACCCAAACAGTAAATTCTGTTGAGATAAAACACAAGGTAAGTGTGTAAAGAAAGTTCGTCTTTGATCAATATATCTTGGACAAATTAGTAAATAGTGATATGCTGTTTCTATTAGACCGCAGGTGCAGTTTGGATTGTCTATAAGGGAACGCTTGTGTAAATGTTGACCAAGGGAACTACATTCAAGTCTAAGTATAGCATGTAATACTTGTCCTTGGCGGTCTCCAGTATAATAGTATGTTGGGGGTTTGGATAAGTTGGAGTTTAGGGATGACTTGAACATTTGTAAGGTGGCGCTGTTCCTTATGTCCTCGTGTAAAGTGTTCAAGTTGCGAATAACTGATGGGAGAAAAGAATCCCGGTATAAACTAGTCCTCGCAGGTACAACTGAAATGTCATTATTATTTCTTAGGTTATAACCAGTTCGATCGTGCACCTCAGGCGGAATCAGTTCACTTAGGTAATTCGGAGTAAGGCTGTTACGCATTTTGTAAAATAATATGAGTTTTTGTTTTTTACGTCTATCAGCGAGAGTTTCCCATTTCGTTTCCTCATTCAGTTTAGCTATACTGCATAATTTGGTTGCACCAGTCACTATTCGTGCTGCCTCGACTTGTATTGCTTCAACAGATTTATTTTGCTCTAGGGTACAGTTATCCCAAATAACATTACCGTACTCTAATAATGGACGTATAAATGAAATGTAAATGCGTTCTAAAGATCTTCTGTCAAGAGAGAATTTCAAGCTTCTAAGTATACCTATTCGTTGCCAAGCATGAGTAACACTATTATCGATTGAGAACGCCATTTGCCATCGTTATCGAAAGTTAATCCCAGATGCTTGTGGTTATCGACTTCTTGTATAATAATACTGTTCATAATTAGGTCTGGGTGTAAAGGTTTGTTAAGTTTTCGTGTAATTGTAAGGGTTTCAGTTTTATTAGGGTTAAAATCGACTAGCCATTGTTTTGACCATAAGTCTAATTTAGTTAAGTCAGAGTTTAGAATACTGGCTGAGGTTAGTGGATCGTCAACGATTATGTATAAACTAGTGTTGTCAGCAAATGTTGCTGTCAATGTCGGATACAATATCATTAATATAGATTAAGAACAATATCGGGCCTAAAATAGAACCTTGCGGGACACCAGCTTTAATGTGTGACCAGGTAGAGTTAGTGTTGTTTATGACAACGCGTTGTTTTCTGTTTGAAAGATAGGAACAAAACCATTTTAGGAGATTACCCCTAATACCTATTGATTTTAATTTGTGCATAAGACCTGTATGCCATACGCGATCGAATGCACTGGATATGTCGCAAAATACTACACGAATTTCTTTACCATCATCAAGGGCATGGCAGAAGGCGTCGTAGATAAACGTTAGCTGATTAATTGTTGAGTCGCCTGGTATAAAGCCGGATTGAAATTTTGTGAGGATACTATTCCTGATAAGATAATTAAGTAAAACTTTCAATACGCAACGCTCCATTATTTTACTTATACAACTAAGTAGGGAAATCGGTCTAGTTCTTTGGATTGGAAGGGTCTAACTTTTTGAAAACTGGGATGACATTTGCAAGTTTCCAAAGCTGAGGGTAATGCGAATGTTGTATGAGACGGGTAAAATAAACGGAAAAGGGTAGTGACAGTGCTCTTGCTCCTTCTAGGAGGAGACGTGGACTAATAAAGTCTGGGCCTGAGGCTTTACTTGGATCAGTTTGTGTTAAGACATCAAGTACTTCCTGATGAGTGAAGGTTATGTCAGATAGCGGTTCGTAGTTGGGGATATTTGCGTCAGGTATTTGTTTGTTGTTGTCGTTGACTGAAGATTGTTTGGAAAAGTAAGAATTAAGAAGCCGTGCCTTTTCCGAATCAGTTGATGCTTCTTCGCCTAGATGTAGTAGTGTTGGTATATTTGAATTAGGTTTTGTTCTTTTTAGTATTTGCTTTGCTAGTTTGAACCAGTTTTTTGCGTTTGTAGAATTGCTATTTATTTGTTGAATTAATTTGTTATGATATTCAGTTTTGGCTTTTTTTATTGCCTTTACTACGTCGTTCCTTATTTTTCTAAACTCGGTCCAGTATTGGTCGGTGTTGAATTGCTTAGCTTTTTTGTGTATCCTTTTCCTTTGACGAATCAGTTTCCTAATATTATTGTGAAGCCATGGGACATCGCTTGGACGGATAGTTACGTACTTGTTTGGTATAGTGGCCGAGGCAGCGTCAATAATGACATTATTTATAGAGTTTGCAATCTTATCGATATCGGGGTCGTTAAGAATCCTGGTCCAGTCAGTATTATTAAGGAGGTGTCGGAATTCATTATAACTGCCTTGGTCGTACTTCCACACATGGCGCTTGAATGAATGTGAAACGGGCTTTATGAAATTTAAAACAACAACAACAACGGGGCAATGATATCGTATTAAGTCGGGGAAAAAGGGTTCGTTAACAAAACAAGTTAATATATCATTACGGTTTCTAATGATAATTAAGTCGATTAGAGAGGACGAAGTCTCTGTAAAATGAGTCGGCTCGGAGACAAGCTGTTGCAACCCGTATGAATTGATAATGTTGTTGGCTCTATTATTATATAAATTAAGATAGTTACAGTTAAAATCACCTGTTATGACTAAATCTAATATTGAGGTGTTAAATGCTCTGTCAAAACTCTCGTCGATAAGATCCCAGTAGTGCGCGTTCAAGTCAGGTGGTCGGTAAAACCCCCCTACTAATACTTTCCTTTTATGAATATTTAATTCTACCCAAAGTGCTTCAAGTCCAGGGAGAGATAAGTCGTTACGCTGGATGCCATATAAACTATCACGATTATAAATAGCTACACCTCCGCCGACGCGATTTACTCTGTCGGCTCTAAATGGTTTTCTGTAGTTCGGGATTAATAAATCGCCGTCGGAGATTGAGTTTGAGAGCCAGGTTTCAGTAAAAACAATAATATCGTATGGTTGCATTTCGATTTCAAGTAAGTCGAGCTTTGGCTTGAGACTTTGTATGTTTAAGTGGACAATACTAAGACCACAGTCGAGAAAGTTTGACACCGAGGTGCTACTGGCAGAGGATATATCTGCTTGTACAGGACCTCAGGCTTAAGCCTTCGGGCCGATATTGGGGTCTCGGGCCGATATGACGGGCAATAACGCATCACCTATGTATTAATCTCTAATTATACATTTTACACTAGTTTCTAAATTATTGGTATTAGAGTAATTCTGAGAAGTATCGCTCTTGTTTATGTATTTAGCAAAGCCATAAAGGTGCCAAACGTAGGACTCTATCTTAGCTGTATAGTGATACGAGGCCAAGATTCAGTGCATGGGGTAGGGTGGGATGGGGGGACAATCACGACATGCCTGGAAACCGTGTAATCTTATATCAACATGACATCGACTTCACATTTCACCCGTTTTCTTAAGATGAATTATTATTTCAAACGTGTTTTAGAGGTCAAAGATCATTGTACATGTACATAAAATAAGAAAATGAAAAATATAAAAGCACTTTATGTACCAATGAAAAAAGCAGCCCATTCTCATTGTTATATTTATGTCCGTCACACATAAAATACATGAGTTAGTAGTTGCTTTGTTAAAATGTGCCATATACAGATTGTTTAGTGCCACAAGGAATCTCAAGGGATCTTACGCCCCCAAGCACCAACCTTTGTGACATTCTACTCTCATATATTAACTAACAAATCATTGTAATTTAGATTCTTTTCAAGGTGTATGATGGTGGTTTTTGAGAATACAATGTAATAATAAAGTTAGAATAATGCATCACTGCAGCAGAAAGCGGTACTTAAGAGAAAGGTGATTAAAAGCTGTAGAGTGGCTATATGCTGCCTACACGAGCCGTAATCTGAAGCATAAAGAGAAGCTTTAGAATCAGTACCAGTACTGCAATATTCACACACCTAGAAGTAGAAATGAGGAAATATCAAAACAGCTCATCTTTTTTTAGTCCCCCATCGGTCCCGGGGTGGACTTTAGGTTTGCACCCTGTCCGTCCGTCCTTCCGAAATGCTTGTCTGGGCCATATTTTCAATACTATAAGACTGCGAGATACCAAACTTGGTGTGTGGATACATCTTGGGATAGCGGTGTATCGCATACAAAAAAAAGGTCACTGTGACCTTGACCTGTCATAGAAAATGCTTGTCCGGACCATATTTTCAATACTATAACACTTAGAGATACCAAACTTGATATTTGAATACATCTTGGGATAGCGGTGTGTCGCATACCAAAATAAGGTCACAGTGACCTTGACCTGTGATCTCTGTCATAGAAAATGTTCCGAAAATGCTTGTCCGGACCATATTTTCAATACTATAAGACTTTGAGATACCAAACTTGGTATGTGGATACATCTTGGAATACCAAAATAAGATCACTGTGACCTTGACCTTGACCCGTGACCTCTGTCATAGAAAATGCTTGTCCGGATCACATTTTCAATACTATAACACTTAGAGATACCAAACTTGGTATTTGAATACATCTTGGGATAGCGGTGTGTCACGTACCAAAATAAGGTCATTGTGACCTTGGCCTTGACCTGTGTCATAGAAAATGCTTGTCCAACTTGGTATGTGAATACATCTTGGGATAGCGGTGTGTCGCGTACCAAAATAAGGTCATTGTGACCTTGACCTGTGACCTCTGTCATAGAAAATGCTTGTCCGCACCGTATTTTCAATACTATAACACTTAGAGACACCAAACTTGGTATGTGAATACATCTTGGGATAGCGGTGTGTCACGTACCAAAATAAGGTCATTGTGACCTTGATCTTTGACCTCCATCATAGAAAATGTCTGGAAAATGTTTGTCTGGGCCGGTGGGGGACTATGGATTGCCCTGCAATTCCTGATGCTTTTGTTGATTTATTTGTTTATTTAACCATTCAGAATCAAACGCGACTTCAGTGACACACACATAGAGTGTCATAAGCAAATGTCTAAACAAGTTTTTTTAACGTAACACCATCTAGAGTGAATTCCCTTTTCAAAAGGAGGCACAAATGTTGTAATAATTTTTTTTTAACATGACTGGAACATAATGAAGTCTGCTTATCTGGTTTCTTTCCAATTTAGTGTTAAAAACTGTTACATACAAGATTTATCCAAAGGACTAGGTATGATTAGGGGGGTATTTGGCCCACATTTGAGAAATATTTCGAGTTAAAAAAAACTCTATCAATGTATATACCTATCAAAAGATGAATGTTTGAACTGTTTAAAAATGCATGTCTTCGTACCCATACATATCAGATTAATACCTGTATCTGCTCAAGAAAATGAAAAGAATCAGATATTTTGCACTTTTCCCCGTTTATCTTCGTGTTTTGGTGCATTAAAATATATGAGCGCAGTCACGAGCTAAAAAAAAATTGCAACAGTTTGCGAGAAATTTACCTCAACACAAAAGTTGAATGTAACAAGAGGGCCGTGGACGCTCTACTGGCTAACATGGCTCTTATAACATCAATGAAGTGAGTGACTGCCATTTACGTTTTTTTGAAAGTTTCGGGCAAAAACAGCTTTTTAACTAAATCAAGGGCCATAACTAAAGAATCTGGTAAAGTTTGGTAAAGATCAGATGAAAAATGAAGGCCCAACCGTATAAACGAGGCAACATATAGCATGTTTAACTAAATCAAGAACACCTCTGTTACTGGTGCGACTGGTCGAACATAGAGCTAAAAAAAAAAAAAATCCCAAAAAAAAATCCCAAAAAAAATTCCAAAAATTCTCAAAAAAAAAATTCCAAAAAAAAAAAAAAATTCCAAAAAATTCCAAAAAAAAAAGAGAAGATATTTAAAAAAAAAAAAAAATCAAAAAAAATAAATCCCTATACATGTCTATGTAAAACATGTGACCCTTGGGGCGGGGCCAAATGTGACCCCAGGGTCACCATTTGAACAAACTTGGTAAAGGACCATAAGCTTTTAGCAAATGCAAAATATTAAACCTCTGGCTCTTGCAGTTCCAGGGAAGATTTTTTTTCTTCAGTTTTTCCCTCTACAAGCATTTATGTAAAACTGTGAATCCCCGGGGCAGGGCCAGATGTGACCCCAGGGTCCCCATTTGAACAAAATAGGTAAAGGACCATAAGCTTATAGCAACAGCAAAATATTAAACCTCTGGCTCTTGCAGTTTCAGAGAAGAAGATTTTTTAAGTTTTTCCCTATACATGTCTATGTAAAACATGTGACCCTTGGGGCGGGACCAAATGTGACCCCAGGGTCACTATTTGAACAAACTTGGTAAAGGACCATAAGCTTATAATAAATGTAACATATCAAACCTCTGACTCTTGTAGTTGGCGAGAAGAAGATTTTAAAAAAAAAAATCCTATATAAGTCTATGTAAAACTGTGACCCTCGGGGCGGGGACAAATTTGACCCCCGGGTCACCATTTGAACAAACTTAGTAGAGGAACATAAGCTGATGCTACATGTATTACATGAGAGCTCTGTGCCATGTGGTTCCAGAGAAGAGGATTTTTTTCAGTTTTTCCCTATACAAGCCTATGTAAAACTGTGACCCCCGGGGTGGGGCCAAATGTGACCCCTGGGTCACCGTTTGAACAAACTTGATAGAGGACCACAAGCTTATAGCAAATGCAAAGTATTAAACCTCTGGCTCTTGCAGTTTCGGAGAAGAAGATTTTTTAAGTTTTTCCCTATACATGTCTATGTAAAACATGTGACCCTTGGGGAGGGGCCAAAAGTGACCCGAGGGTCACCATTTGAACAAACTTGGTAAAGGACCATAAGCTTATAGTAAAGGCAAAATATCAAACCTCTGGCTCTTGTAGTTTCCGAGAAGAAGATTTTTAAAAAAAAAATCCTATATAAGTCTATGTAAAATTGTGACCCCCGGGGCGGGTCAAATTTGACCCCAGGGTCACCATTTGAACAAACTTAGTAGAGGACCATAAGCTGATGCTACATGTAATACATGAGAGCTCTGTGCCTTGTGGTTTCAGAGAAGAAGATTTTTTAAAGTTTTTTCCTATATGTCTATATGAAAAACATGCAAAATCTCAATATACAAATTTTGGACCCCCGGGGCACAGCCATTTTTGATCCCGGGGACTTTATTTGAACAAACTTGATAGTTTAGGCGTTGGCAATCATTTTAAAAGAAAAACTGTTGAAATCTGTCCAGCGGTTCTGGAGAAGAAGATTTTTTAAGGTTTCGACCATATATGGTAATGGCAGCCATCTTGGATGTAGCGTTGACCTAATTTTAACAAATCTAAAAAGCATTCATCTAAGGATCATCCACGTGAAGTTTGGTCAAAATTGGCCAAGCGGTTTCTGAGGAGAAGTCGTTTGAAGAAAAGTTAACGGACGACAGACAGACAGACAGACGACAGACAGACAGACGACGGACGACGGACAACACAGCATCCCATAAGCTCTGCTGGCCCTTGGCCAGTAGAGCTAAAAATTATTAAGTTATCTGCCCTTTGCTTGTAGGGTCAATGTCACTTCCACATTTGCTTTGTCACGTTGCAATGTATCACCCAAGATACAACTACAAGCAAAAATTGAAAGGTCTAGTGCATATATACTCTGTAAAAAAAGTTTTTGACCATAGCAGTGTTCGAACCCGTACAATGATCACTGAACCTTGACATTCGACCATAACCCTTATTATCTCAGTTGATAATTCACAATAGATCAACAATCAACAATAATTATCGTTTACATTGAAATTTTGCGAAAAAATAATAATCTTTTTATTGGTTACTCGAATGTGCCCTTAACTGTTACTTTTTAATGGACTTTGCAACATTTTTTACAGACCCTGTGTGTGTTCACGATATTTTTTTAAAATCAAATCTTGTTTGGAATTTAATGTTTCTGGTACCAAATTAACCGGGTAGGGTAGACCTTGGTTACTAAAAAAAGATACTTAAATTCTGTCCATTAGTTTTATTTTTATATGACTTTATATACCCTGATCCAAAACTTTTTTAACCGAGTATAGTATGTGAGAAAATGACCTAAACGCAAAACTTGAATGTTGGCACTGCCGGAAAATCAACACCTATGTCTCTTTTTTTCTTCTAAAAGGCGTGACAAAAACACTGAATATTTAGGGGGGAAAAAAACACTTTAAAAAAACCTGTTGCCATGGTTACGGATGACATTATTCAATGTTTACAAAGTTCACACTAGCTAGATTGTTTATAAATAAGTATGTAAAATGATACGGATACTCAACTAATATTGTCTGCAACGTAAAACAACAGGGCCATGATGGCCCTATATCGCTCACCTGAGTTAATTTGAACCAATACAAGAGGGCCAAGATGGCCCTAAAGCGATCACCTGAGTACTGGCACATTATCGAACTTCTTCGAAATCTTATGGTCATATATAATCTGTGCAAGTTTGGTTAAGATTGTTCAAGAAATGTGGGCTCTGTTGTGTATAATAACATTGATATAGACAGTTTAAGACACTGACAAAGTTTGGTATAAAAGATCAAATACAAAATGAAGGTGCTAGAGAGTAACACCTTGGGCAGAGCCAAATGTGACCCCAGGGCTACATGTAACATATGAGAGGTGTGCTTTGTGGTTTTAGAGATTATTTTTTAAGTTTTTCCCTATAAAAGTCTATGTAAAACGTGACCCCTGGTGTGGGGCCAAATGTGAACCCAGGGTCACCATTTGAACAAACTTGGTAAAGGACCAAAAGAGTATAGTAAATGCAAAATAGTAAACCTCTGGCTCTTTTAGTTCCAGAGAAGAAGATTTTAATGTGTTTCCTATATAAGTCTATGTAAAACTGTAACTACATCCAAGATGGCTGCCAAATTTTACCCCAGGGTCACCATTTGAACAAACTTGGTAGAGGACCATAATCTCATAGTAAATGCAACATACTAAACCTCTGGCTCTTGCAGGTTCAGAGAAGATTATTTTTTTCCTATATATATGTCTATATAAAACTGACCCCCGGGGCACGACCAAGTTTGACACCAGGGTCACCATTTGAACAAACTTGGTAGAGGACCATAAGCTTATAACAAATGCAAAATATTAAACCTCTGGCTCATGCAGTTCCAGAGAAGAAGATTTTTTTCAGTTTTTCCCTATACAGGCCTATGTAAAACTGTGAACCCCGAAGCGGGGCCAAATGTGACCCAGGGTCACCATTTGAACAAAATTGGTAGAGGACCATGAGCTTATAGCAAAAGCAAAATATTAAACCTCTGGCTCTTGCAGTTTCAGAGAAGATGATTTTTTAAGTTTTCCCCTATACATGTCTATTTAAAACATGTACCCCTTGGGGCGGGGCCAAATGTGACCCAAGGGTCACCATTTGAACAAACTTGGTAAAGGACCATAAGCTTATAGTAAATGCAAAATATAAGTCTATGTAAAACTGTGACCCCCGGGCCGGGGACAAATTTGACCCCAGGGTCACCATTTGAACAAACTAAGTAGAGGACCATAAGCTGATGCATGGTGGGTCCGTGCCATATCGTTCCAGAGAAGAATTTTTTTTTCAGTTTTTCCCTATACAAGCCTATGTAAAACTGTGACCCCTGGGGCGGAGCCAAATGTGACCTCTACGTCACCATTTGAACAAACTTGGTAGAGGACCATAAGCTTAAAGCAATGCAAAATATTAAACCTCTGGCTCTTGCAGTTTCAGAGAAGAAGATTTTTTCAGTTTCCCTATACATGTCTATGTAAAACATGTGACCCTTGGGGCGGGGCCAAATGTAACCCCAGGGTCACCATTTGAACAAACTTGGTAAAGGACCATAAGCTGATAGTAATTGCAAAATATCAAACCTCTGGCTCTTGCAGTTTATGAGAAGAAGATTTTTTAAAGTTTTTTCCTATATAAGTCTATGAAAAACCTGCAAAATCTCAATATACAGACTTTGGACCCCCGCGGCACAGCCATTTTTGACCCCGGGGACTTCAATTGAACAAACTTGATAGTTTAGCCGTTGGCGGTCATATTAAAAGAAAAACTGTCGAAATCTGTCTGGAGGTTCTTGAGAAGGTTTTTTAAGGTTTTGACCATATATGGTAATGGCGGCCATCTTGGTTGTCGCGCTGACCTAATTTTAACAAATCTAAAAAGCATTCATCTAAGGATCATCCATGTGAAGTGTGGTCAAAATTGGCCAAGCGGTTTCTGAGGAGAAGTCGTTTGAAGCAAAAGTTAACGCCTGACGACGGACGGACGACGGAAGAAGAGTGATCCCAATAGCTCACCTGTGAGCCTTCGGCTCAGGTGAGCTAAAAATAGACAAAATCTAGAAAAAGCAGTTTTGGGTGGAAGTGAAGACCGAAACATAGAATTACCTCTCTTGTAGTTTGCGTACATTGAACTAACATGGTCAAACTAATTATTATTAATAATTTATTATGCTACACTTTTGGGCTGAAAACATTATTCAGATTTGCAATGGGATTAAGATTTCTTGCATTTTCCTACCTATACCCCACTTTTCAAGTAATTTTCTAAACAACATATGCGTGCGTGTAAATGTTTTATTTTTTGAAAAAATTAGGTAAGCCAACATCTTAATTTTTACTTTTTGTTGAAATATAGTTATTTTGCATGTTTCTTCAAAATTTAAATAATGGTAAGTCATACCTAGTCCTTTGAGATAATGGAAATTAGTTGTTTTTACATATTTAATGCTGGAAGGCTTAATAATGACCACTCAGGAATGGCTGATCTATGTATTACCAGTTTTGGTTCAGAAAAGAATGAGGTAGACTGATGCTGCAAATTATTGAAAATTTGACAGTATAAAACTATAAACCTGTGATGATACAAAATGCTGTGAATTTTTAACATGATAAACTGTGAAAACAAACTAAACATTATTCCTGCCCTTCTGACAGTCAAATATCGTATTATTCTTGCAAACCGGATAAGGTTTACATGGGTGATGGAAAGCCTAATCTTTCACATGGGGGAAGATAAAAGTCGCGTGCTGATATCAACAATGACAGTTGCTTGAGGTCATTGTTTAGTTCCGATCTTCACTGGATACCTGAAAGATTTTTATATTCCTGCTCTTCTAGTATTCAAATATTGCATTATTCTCACCCTTCCAGCATTCAAATACTGCATTATTCCTGCTCTTCCAGCATTCAAATACTGCATTATTCCCGCCCTTCCAGCATTCAAATACTGCATTATTCCCGCCCTTCCAGCCTTCAAATACTGCATTATTCCCGCCCTTCCAGCATTCAAATACTGCATTATTCCTGCCCTTCCAGCATTCAAATACTGCATTATTCCTGCCCTTCCAGCATTCAAATACTGCATTATTCCCGCCCTTCCAGCATTCAAATACTGCATTATTCCCGCCCTTCCAGCATTCAAATACTGCATTATTCCTGCCCTTCCAGCATTCAAATACTGCATTATTCCTGCCCTTCCAGCATTCAAATACTGCATTATTCCCGCCCTTCCAGCATTCAAATACTGCATTATTCCCGCCCTTCCAGCATTCAAATACTGCATTATTCCTGCTCTTCCAGCATTCAAATACTGCATTATTCCCGCCCTTCCAGCATTCAAATACACTGTAACTACTATTTTGTTTTCTCTGGTAAGAGTTTGGTTGTATATGAGTATCTTCTGAAGTAAGCATAATGATGCTAAATATACATACCTGAATAAAAGATATCTGTAATGAATATGATAAAGATGTACATGTTGACCTTTGACCTCTCAAAAACACACAAAAAAATGCATATACAATAACAAGGAACAGTGAATCCTTTTGCATACATGACTATTTCACTTGTTCTATTTGCCTATTCTATTGTGTTCTACTGTGTTCACTTATTTTTGTACTGAGTGACCTCTGATCCTAATTAATTAGCGCATTTATTTAAGGGAACCAGCAGAAAAAGTAACTCCACAACCATGGAAGTGATTTTAGCATGATGACCATGCATGCCGTGTTTGTACCCATGATTGATACCAGGACAATGTTTCCATCAATCTACAGCAAGTCCACATAAAACTGAAAGCACAGTTGATTCTTGTTCAATAAAGGTGTAATAAATATGGAAAACTAATTTCTAAACTTCTTATACCTATATACCGCAGGTGTGTAATATAATATTTAATAGCAACAGTCTGAACTTCTTATATCTGTATACCGCAGGTGTGTAATATAATATTTAATAGCAACAGTCTGAAGTTCTTATACCTATATACCGCAGGTTTGTAATATAATATTTAACAGTCTGAACTTCTTATACCTGTATACAGCAGGTGTGTAATATAATATTTAATAGTCTGAACTTCTTATACCTGTATACAGCAGGTGTGTAATATAATATTTAACAGTCTGAACTTCTTACACCTGTATACAGCAGGTGTGTAATATAATATTTAATAGTCTGAACTTCTTACACCTGTATACAGCAGGTGTGTAATATAATATTTAACAGTCTGAACTTCTTATACCTGTATACAGCAGGTGTGTAATATAATATTTAATAGCATCAGTCTGAACTTTGTATACCTGTATACCGCAGGTATGTAATATAATATTTAATAGCAACAGTCTGAACTTCTTACACCTGTATACAGCAGGTGTGTAATATAATATTTAATAGCAACAGTCTGAACTAGTTCTTTCTATTGGTCTCGGTTTACAAATATGCTTAGCAATAAAAAATGCCAACACCGTTTTATGAATATTTTGTATGCAGATTTTACTGGAAACATCATTGGAATTTAGAAATCAATGCTCACTTGCTCTTCATAATATAAAAACTTATTAAAATGATGCAAGCAAAGAGAAATCCACCAGTCTTAATAACCAACAAATGTATGAATAGTTGATGAATAAAACATTCATGTAACAAGACTAATGAAGAATTGTACAACATACGCCGGCATGATGTTATTGTTCTAATCTCTGTCCAAAAAATAAATTACAATGCTTAAACCAAAAAAAGAAGCCTTTAATATAGCAGTCCCTTCGAAAAATCCAACAAAACAATTCAAAGTTAAACAAAGATCATTACATAGTAAAGTACTGAAGCCACTTTTCGATGCCATTTTAACTGTGCATCATTACTTGAATACAACTCTCATCAAAAATTGTGATATGCAGAAACTACACCCATGCTAGCAAAGTCAGAGCTGACGCTGCCACACGACATAGGCGCCATTTACTTTTATTAAAATTACAATTATTACTACGAAATGGCGACCACAAATGGCGATTATTTTATTTAAAAATACAAAAAACCTACCGCCTATGTTACACATTGTAAAAGTGACAGTAGATCAGGCCATAATTAACCAGATGACCCTAATAAACATCCACTACCCAGATCACTGGTAAAATTGTTAGCCAAGGAGTGCTGTTAGTTTGCTAATTGCATATATCACACCTATTTACACACAGCTGGTGTTGAGACAGCCATTGGAAGATCTAATTATAAATGCAGCCATCGGGAAGTTTCTTATTTATTGTTCAGTACTATCTCGAATGAGCATATGGAGGGATCGGTGCAAGACATGTTTAACCCATATGTATATCAAGTAAATTTGGGAGTGTCTTGCGCAGGCCCTTTTATACTTGGGTATCATTTATAATGATACCTTGATACTTATATGTCATCCATATGTTATCTTAATTACTATCATATGATTTTGATTTCCTGTTCGTTCATTGTCATGTTCCCATTGTTATGAATATTAAGACAATAAAATGTTCTATTCTATTAACCAATCAATAAATCCTTTGCATGTTCCACTTTCAGTTTGAGAAGATCATGTCATGTGACTGATCATGTGACAATCGTATCTTCGTTTTTCTTTAGTTATCTTTCAATTAAAATTGTCAAACTTTAGTGATTGAATTATTAAAATATTTTTATTTGCAAAAAGAAGCTCATTTATGTAAGTCAAAATACTTTTTTAATTACTCAAAAAAAGGTCACGTGCACAAAACAGACTTTCAAAATGGCGGCAGACAGATTTTAAATATGTAAGTATAGGTAGTAAAACATTGTGCGTGAATTGATTCATGTGTTGGAAGAAATCATCTCAAACTACACAAAATTTGCAGCAGGAGTTTCTCCCTAAATATGAGGTTTTACAATTTAATTGTAAGAAACATAAGATTCATAATCACAGTCAATTGTTTTAGCCGATTACCTTTTCAACTAAGTCTCTGTAACATATACATTCCCTCAGTTCAAAATTGATTAGTTCTTTAATTATTGAAATGAAAGAAGTAAATCATTTTGTGGTCTACTTGCTATATTATGTAGCAAATAGGTTGCCTAGAGGTGGGGCGGGGAAAAGAGTATAGAAAAAAATAGACATGAGCGTGAGGAGGTCCCTCTTACGACTGACCAAATTTTCTTACGCGTTAAAGTTGGCTATTATTTTGTACTAAAAAATGTATGACTATTAATTTAAAATGGCCAGTGTGAGCACTGAAAGTTAAAGTTCACTGTCACCCTGAACATTTTTAAACTACTGACCTCACAACAAAAGACAACTGGTCAAACCTAAAACATATATAACAAGTTTCAAGAAGATTTGTAAAGAAGACACCAAGGTAGTATGAAGACACCAAGGTAGTATGTTGTGGACATCATTTTCAAGTTCAAAACTTCATACACCGTCAACTAAGCTTTTGACCAACTGATACGAATGGGAAGCAAACGCACGTGGAAGCAACCGCATGTGTAAACAAACGCACATCTGCAATAACATTGATCAAGTATAATTTCAGACACTGAGCAAAAACCAGTTTCAGGGTCAATATAAAATTCACTGTGACCTTGTAACTTTTTGACCAACCGACGCCCAGATTAATGTTTTATGTTTTTATTGTAAGAACTGAATATGAGTGGAAAACATTTTTAATCCGCCCCAGTCTAAATGTCAAGAATAATGGTCCCTTTGACACTCATTTTGAACCCAAGAGTGACCTTCTATACAAAGTTGTATTATGATCAACTGGAACCAATAGGTACCATGGACTGACGCAAGAACATAACATTCATCATAGACAATATACAATACATACAATTATGTCATATTCAATTCTAAAGTTCAAGTTTTACTAAAAAACAACCCAAAAACTGTCTAAAGTGTTACCTGTAGCCAGAATGGTGTATCAAAACCATACACATACACCTGAAACGTGACGTTTTCCTCGGGACCAAAGTTATACTCCTTGTGCTCAAACTTGTTTCTGAAGTAGGTGCACATGTACTCCCGAACCTTGAACTGTTCTGTAGGATTAGACTCTGAAAGACACATATATACATATACATTTTATCGAGCTGGACTAATAGGTCTTCCCCATACATCATCCAGTATGTTGTGTTTTGGACTCCCTTTTTGTTGTTGTTATTTTCAACAATGAAGATCCACTATGGTGGTGTTTACCGACCCGTGTCCCATCATTTTCTGATAAAGACTGACAAACTTTCTGCAGAAATGGTTGAATATCTCTGCTTTTTATTATGGAATAAATGGTATTATAAATGTATATAGACTTATGTTGCTAATGTTACCCTAGCTGACATATGATTTTATTGGTTGTCAAGTCTGAAAGACTGTTTACTGTCAATCGGAGTATGCCTGCAAGAGTGGGAATCTATATATTATGGCTGTAACGACAGTTGGTGGTGAATACGATACGTATCACGAATATGGAGTAATGAATACAAAAATAAAATCAATAAAACCATCAATTCAAAAGAAATTGATCATTTTTGCTTCCGAGAACGTTGGATTTGACTGCTTGGGGGTATCGTACATATTCGGTTCAGCCGAGTGGCGAATATGAATACGTATTTGTTCAAGAAAATTACTCGATATACTGAATATTCCAGAGTATCATTACAGGCCTAGACACAAACATTTACATACAGGTATCAACAAGAAACAACTCACTTGACTTCCATGTAATATTGAGGTATGCTGCCCCGGAACAATTCACTGTAAAATCTACATCCCGATCAGCCTGAAACACAAACAATCTGTGATCTTTATCCTAGTATCCACATACCTTGACATTTAAACATGGAGATGGTATTTCCACATTTCTTTAAATGGTTGAACAACATGAATGAAGAGCTGAACACATTAAATAACCAATTACCTGTTTTATCAGAGCACATTTGCACATCAATTACCTGTTTTATCAGAGCACATTTGCACACCAATTATCTGTTTTATCAGAGCACATTTGCACTTTTTAGGCAATAAAACAATTTGATAATGTGCCCTCAGTTGAGATAGGTTCATTCTGATGTTAAGGTACTGATTTTAACCATTCTCTACCAGGGCTTCTAAAATCGCCGGTTCGTCGGTCCCCAGACCGAATTCTGTTTCTCCGGACCGATTTTCTTTTCAAAATATCTGTTAAAATCGGTCCCAGATATTTTATCTATCGGTCGTTAAAAAGTCTACAATTACCTTACACACTCCTTGAAATATGCCTTGCGGCAATATTCTTTGATCCATAACACGATTGTTTGTCACTCGCTGTGCGAAAGTAGGTCAATTTGGTCAATTTGGACTAAACCATTACCGATAGTAGGGAGTTTTCCGGAAGAGTCTATAGCCATGTAGCACGCCTTTGATGTGTGATCAGTGAAAGTATATCACGCGTTCTGTCGGTTCACTGAAGCGAGTGTTACCCTCTGTGATTTCTTTGATATACCGTTAGTCGTAAGGTGTTAGCCTGTTTGCTTGTGTCGGTTTTTTTTTTTAAGTGGCCAAAGCTGGGATTGAAATTTGTTGCGTCATTAAAATACCGAGATGTGTTAATTGCTTGTTTGATTATTTTTTTACAATAACTTTAAGTATAATATAAAGGAAAGTGATCAAACCTGACACCGTTTTTTTTTTAAGTCGGACCGACATTGTTTGCGTTAGTCGTAACATTTGGTATTAATTAAGCTAATTGATGAAAAACGATATTACTCAAATTTATGTAAAATCGTATATAATCCGCTAATCCGCGCGTGTTAGTCCGCGTTTTATACCTACCCGGTTTATTAGACGCTTCTGGTTCAATTTCTCAAATGATCAACAATTTTAATATTGAGTGAAAATTATTCATTCAGTAAAGCGAAGACATGATGTCAGTCATTAAAATGTACAAATTGTGATAAAGTAAGTTAGAAATAATACAAATATAATACAAACATACATTTTAAATAGTTCTCTTTATCAATGACTGAACGGAAAAAAATCATGGTGCAGCTGACGGTGGGTGGGGTACGGCGATTTTAGTGATTTTTTCAAAATAAGCGCGATTCTTACGGCAGTTAAAAACCTGGACCGATTTGCATTTTAAAATTTTAGAAGCCCTGTTCTCTACTATTACACTATCCAATAGACTACTGACATTGTTTTTTAAAGTAACTGCAATATATACTCAGCAAAAATAAAAGTATCCACTTCATTTTCCTGCAAAATCTGAGCCTGTAAGAAAGAACTAACAATTGTAGCATGATTTTCTTTTAATAACACCTTTATCTGATGTTCACACAAAATTTCATCGAAATGTACCGAATAATAAAAAATAAATCAGTTTAAAAACATAGGTGTGAAAACTGAATTAACAAAACTTAACAAATGTAAAGGTTAACGACAATATTCCAGATATAGAAAGTTCATTCAAATACACAGAACATATTCACTAACTCGCTAATATCTCATGTGTCCACTTTACACCGAATTGTAAAGTCGAAACACGAGATATTAGCGAGTTTCTGAATATTTTCTGTGTATTTGAATGAACTTTCTAAATCTATGCTATTGTCGTTAACCTTTACATTTGTTAAGTTTCGTTAATTTTGTTTTCACGCCTATGTTTTAAACTGTGATTTATTACTTTATTATTTGGTATATTTCGATGGAATTTTGTGTGAACATCAAATAAAGATGTTATTAAAAGAAAATCAAGCTACAATTGTTAGTTCTTTCTTACAGTCCCAGATTTTGCAGGAAAACAAAGTGGATACTTTTTATTTTTGCCGAGTGTATGTTGCAATTTGAAATCAAATGCATCAAAGTATTTTAGATTTTAACCATATTTAAGAAAACACATATTTTGTATCGATGGCCTTTAAATTATAAGTATAATCAACTGTATTTGCTTTTGTTCTTTTGACTAAGTTTGCTTTTAATTTACTTTGTTATTTGGGTCTGTAGTACATATGTATATATGTATGGATCACTTTTTAAGTTTGAACATAAAAGGACAAAAATTATACATATACTTGTTTATATTTTACGAACCATATTGTATTTTCTTTAAGATTCAAAGCATTTTCGTCAAATTCAACATCTTCCCAAGGTCATGCTAAATTTTCTAAATCCAAGGGCCTTGGCCGCATTCCCAAAAAGGCAAAAGAAATCATTGAAACAGCTCAAAATGATGAATATCTTTTATGGTTTGTACCTTAAAACTATGTAAAATACAAAACATTGAATGCACTTACAGAGAGAGGAATGTTCATGAAGTTGATGCCAGTGTAGTATTTATCGTCTGCCTTCGACAGGTTGAAAGTAAACTGGTAATCTGTTCTTAGGTCATCTGTAGGAAACACAAAACTCATATCACATCAACCATCACAAACATAACTGAATTTATCATACCTCATTTTCCTTCTTCACACTATATTACCTCATCTAGTCAATATTTCCACCTCATCCAGTCAATATTTCCACCTTATTCAGTCGATATTTCCACCACATTCAGTCAATATTTATTTCCACCTCATCTGGTCAATATTTCCACCTCATCTAGTCAATATATCCACCTCATCTAGTCAATATATCCACCTCATCTAGTCAACAAACTTGGTAGAAGACCATTACACTCAAGCTCTCGATCAGAGGAGAAGAGTTGTTGAAGATTTCTGTAAAACTGTGACCCCCGGGACTGGCCAGATATGACACCATGGTTACCATTTGAACAAACTTGGTAGAGGACCATAAGCTTATGATATATGTCATATATGACAGATCTATGCCTTGTGGTTTTGGAGATTTTTTTTTTTTTAAACTTTCCATTTTTGACCCCTGGGACTCTTGATGGTCTAGGGGTTGGCGATCACTGATAAAGAAAACTATTAAATCTGGTCAGTGATTCCTGAGAAGATTAAGGTTTTAACCTTCCATGGTAGTGGCGGCCATCTTGTATGTCATGTTGAACTAATTTTAACAAAATTGAAAATCACTGACCTAAGGATCATCCATGTGAAATTTGGTCAACATTAACCTAGCGGTTTCAGACACAAAGTTGTTTGAATAAGAAGGCAATGACGGACGGACAGACGAACATATTATGAACAAGAGCGATCTCAGTAGACCACCTTCAGCACCTTAAGCCTTCGTCTCGGGCAATCAAAAAATGACCCTTCCTAAAATACCGGGAAGAATCTCTGTATTTACATAAAAAATATGTGAACACATACTCTAGACAGATTAGACATAGGTGATGTCCTGCAACTGTGTGTAAGAAGGGATTTGAACTATGGCCAGATTCTGCTAACTAGCTGGATATTTAATAATGTCCTAGTCATCGCAGTTACCTTAGTAAAGGCAACAACGTGAAGGAAAGAGGAACGGTTAACAGAAACAATACTTACAGTAACATGTGCCGCCATTATTGGGGTTTCCAAAGTAATTATTACTTAAATCACAACTGAAACAAGAGAAAAGTAAAAACACAAAATAATTTTTTTTAGTTTGTCATAGTATAGGTATACTATTTTCTTCTGTTCATATTTCTTTGACCGGGGCTTGATTGTGAATTGAGCTTATAGAAAGGCTATTAATAAGGTTATTTAGAACAGAGGAGATAGATAGAGAATATCATGTCACTGCCTTTTACTATCAAGTTTATTAGGCGAGGCTTAGAAAACGAAGAATGGTGAGGCTCTGCCGAGCCTAATAAACTTGATAGTAAAAGGCACTGACATAATATTCTATTTATCATGTAGATTATCCACATTTTCTGTATGAATTACTATTAATGCCTATTTCTCTGAATGTTACGCTTATCGAGGACGCCGCCGTGTTGTTGTTTTTTGTTTGTTTTATGACGTCAGGCAACGTTACGTGCATGACGTCAGATAACGTTACGTACAATAAACGCCGAGGGATTCCGCATTGATTTGCTCTATTGGTCAGTGGCTAATAAAGCAAAATTTATTAGGTCACCCCTTTATTGGGCAGAAAAGTGCACATCTGCATGATAAATATGAATTCCTGCTAAGTTATTTCTCTCGTACTTTTATTTGCCATATGAACATATTGCTACACAGAACTTTCCATAGGACACCTCCAGCTGGTCTAAATGGCTTGATCAAATCCGAAGTACATTGATTTAGTACTGAAAGGCAAACTCCTAACCAGAGGACTAAAGCACCTGTCCCACTTTCCATGTAATGTGTGAACTTGAACTAAAAGCCATTCATGTATATATCGTGTATAGAAAGATATGTTACTCACACATCACAGTGGTCTCCCTTCACTCCGCGTGTTCGACAGTAGCAAGCGCCTGACTGTCTGTTACATGAGTCAGCCTGGCCATTACAACTACACGCTGTGAGATGAAAAATGAGTTACTCGTAAAACAGAAATCCTGGTGTTATCACAGTAATGCTATCAGGAAATTAATGGCACTGTCTGTGAAACAGTTTAAAATCCTTAACCTTTTAACATTTAGTGGTAACAGCTCAAAACCATACAGGGCAGTAACTTATTTTAAGAAATAATTTGTGGGAGCATAGAAAGCATTGGATGAAGATGAAAATATATTTCAATATGTTCAGAATGTCAGGTTAGGCAATAAATCCAGAAACAACCTATAAATCTGAGCAGCCTACCTGTACAGTTTCCACCATTTTTTGGACTGCCCCAAAATCCCACTATGCAGGTGTCGCAATGTTCACCCTCGGTCAGGTGCTGACATTCATCACACTTGTTCGACACGTTGGTACAGCTACTGTGGCCATTACACTGACATACTGAAAGACAGAACGTACAAATACTTATCAATCTAACATGGTTTATGAAAATACTCAATGCTGATTGGCTACTGAGGCATTATTAAACAAGAGGTCAATGACCTTGAAGCTCTACTGATTGATTTTAATTTCAGGAAGTAGTCGCTACAAACTTGTTTTATGAAAATTTATTTTTAGCCGTGACGGCCATCTTGAATTTCCGGCCGACCTGAAATTTTGCTAGGATCAATTAGACATCAAGAGCAACATTCCTGTGAAGTTTCATGAAAATCCTTCAAGTAGTTTCAGAGGAGTAGTCGCTACAAGTTTTCATTATATAACTCTATGTAAACAAAGATGGCCGCTGACAGCCATGTTTAACATCGAATTAAAACGATTTTTGACAAGGACTAACATCATGTCATGCTGATCATTTTAGAAAAAGTCCCATATCAATATCACTTATAGTTTTCAAGAAGTAGTCGCTACAAACTTGTATTTTGAAAATCTATTTTTAGCCATGGCGGCCATCTTGAATCTCTGGCCGACCTGAAATTTTGCTAGGATCAATTAGACATTAAGAGCAACATTCCTGTAAAGTTTCATGAAAATCCGCCATATAGTTTCAGAGGAGTAGTCGCTACAAGTTTTTACTATATAATTCTATGTAAACAAAGATGGCCGTGGCAGCCATGTTTAACATCGAATCAAAACGATTTTTGACAAGGACCAACATCATGTCATGCTGATCATTTTAGAAAAAGTCCCATATCAATATCACTTACAGTTTTCAAGAAGTAGTCGCTACAAACTTGTTTTTGAAAATTTATTTTTAGCTGTGGCGGCCATCTTGAATTTCCGGCCGACCTGAAATTTTGCTAGGATCAATTAGACATCAAGAGCAACATTCCTGTGAAGTTTCATGAAAATCCGTCAAGTAGTTTCAGAGGAGTAGTCGCTACAAGTTTTCATTATATAACTCTATGTAAACAAAGATGGCCACTGGCAGCCAAGTTTACACCGAATCAAAACAATTTTCGACAAGGACCAACATCATGTCATGCTGATCATTTTAGAAAAAGTCCAATATCAATATCACTTAAGAGTTTTCAAGAAGTAGTCGCTACAAACTTGTATTTTAAAAATCTATTTTTAGCTTTGGCGGCCATCTTGGATTTCACATCAACATGAATTTTTGCTAGGATCAACTAGACTTCATGGGCAACATTTCTGTAAAGTTTCATGAATATCCATCCAGTAGTTTCAGAGGAGTAGTCGCTACAAATAAAGGTTTACGGACAGACAGACGGACGGACGGAGGACGGACGGATGGAGGGACGCACGCCGCACCACGGCATAAGCTCTGCTGATCTCTGATCAGTCAAGCTAAAAAGATATATAGACCTCTGAGGCTCTGACGTCACGTCCTTCAACCGTTAGAACGTCATTTCAAACGATTTTAAACGTCGAAAAACATCCAAAACAACGATTATGTTATTTTAAGGCAACGTTACGTTCGAACAACAAATTGAACTTGTTTGAAACACAATAAAGCTGCATATTTTCTTCCTTTGGTGCTGAGAGATGGACGTACAATGTAAGTTGTGAGAATGTGTTTGTATTATGTTCAATCTCTCGAAAATGTGTGTAGAAAATTCATAAAAATTCATGTCAGATAAAAAATAAGATATTTCCAGCGGGTTTATATTGTGCGAGATCAAAACCTGGTGGTTGGGACTTGAAACACATCGAAAACGCGGGCCTACGGCCATTGATATCGATGGTCTTCCAAGTCCCGCCCACCAGGTATTGATCTGGGACAATATAAATCTGCTGGAAATATTTTATTTCTTAATTATACAACAGCAGTCTGCGAAATTAGCGGCTGTCCGGTTGTCCGGGACAACTAATTTACAAACAGGACAACCACGTGTTCCCACTCAAAATTTCTGAAAGCACAAAACTATTTGTCAATCAAAATAAGTATAAAAGTCGAACAGGAAACACGATTTCGGCTTTTTCATTGATGTTGAGAAAATTACTGTGACACCGGTATAAACGCTACGAGGTATTGATCAATTAATTGTATCCCTCTGTGGAAGGTCACAACATGTCACGACCTCGTTTTTGATCGGATTTTGCCGAATTCTTTATTTTGTATAGAGCAACCAATCGGAACTGCCTCGTCGGATTCCGTCACTCAGGAATCCACATTTACCGGTACGAAAATTGGCGAAGAGTTTCGATCGATAGAGCAACAGAAAATTACAATTATACTCGAACGGTTCGTGCACAGACAGAATCCGGATTAGACACTGATGGTTCCTTTGTAAAGGAGTGTTCTAGCATGCGGATTGACACTATAAAAAAACATGAACAGTCAAAAATCATGATGACTCTAATGATGACTGCAACTTATCAGAGAAAGACATAGACAATCTTCTTTCTTTGTATACAAAAGAATGAATAATGAATAAATAATGTGAAGACATCATGTTTTGCTTTGTTTAGCCTTCAGGTTTTAAAAGAAACATTTCGGGCAACCACTTTTCCTTTCGGGCAACCAATTTTTTCTGAAATGGTTGCACGAAGGACAACCAAATCCAAAAGTTAATTTCGCAGACTGCACCAGAGCACACTGCACATTGTAAAGAATACAAACCTGCCAGATTTCTGTTTAAAATCGTCTAGAAAGACAAAACAAAAATTTATCAGACCTACAAAAGTATCAAGCTATACTTACATGGACAATCAATAAAGTGCCACCTCTCCGCTGGACAGACGTCAGTATCAACACTGTATGCCCCGGTGGTCTCATTGAGCTTTACTGGTCCTGAGGCTGAGCCTTCGATACACTTGCCAAGTCCTGTGTTACTGTCATCGTTGCACCAACCACATGCTGGGTTAGATTTACAATCCTGACATGTGTGAAGCTCCGAACATCTGGTGGCTGTGAAGACAAAATAATTGATAGAGGTCACCATCTGGCATACAGGAATTACTGGAACCACAAGTGATAGATGTCACCTTTTGCCTTGCTTCTGCCCCTTATAATATGATTCACAAGAAAGCATTAAGTCAGAAAAAATGCTTAACTTACAGGAATAGTGTCAAAAGTAACACGTGCACATTACTTACCCGTGCATCGTTTACTCTGTGTAGTCCACTCCTGACACTGTCCGTACAGAAATGATGTCACGTAAGAGTTGGTCAGTACACCTCAAGTAACACGTGCACACTACTTACCCGTGCATCGTTTACTCTGTAGTCCACTCCTGACACTGTCTGTACAGAAATGATGTCACGTATGAGTTGGTCTCTACACCTCAAGTAACACTTGCACACTACTTACCCATGCATCGTTTACTCTGTAGTCCACTCCTGACACTGTCCGTACAGAAATGATGTCATGTATGAGTTGGTCTCTATACCACGTGCACACTACTTACCCGTGCATCGTTTACTCTGCGTAGTCCACTCCTGACACTGTCCGTACAGAAATGATGCCACATATGAATTGGTCTCGACACATCTCTGCTGTGAGCCACACCACATACAGTTGTTGACAGTACAGTTCTCACAACTGGAGTACTGGTAACATGGCGTCTCACACATCTGCGTATTAGACTCTGCCTCAGGTTCTGTAATATAACACAAGTCAATATACACTAGAGCAGGAAAATTATATATGTTTTTAAGATCTGACTTTCAATAGTTGTGATTTTAAACTTTATGAGAATTCAACAGCATGTTACCTATCATATATACTAGTTATATTTAACTTGAATGAATTTTTTACAAAATTACCTAACTATCATTTGTCGTTATATGAAAGGTGAACTATTTATTCAAAAAATAAAATTCTCTTAAGAAAAGGAATTCTAATATTATGATGCATAAAATACGCTGGAAACAGCCCGCTGGTAAGTCTCAAGAAAAATTTCCCCAACTGAACAATGTAGCAATGCTAGAAAACATGCAACTGAAATCTGTGTGGCTGCATGTCTGTATTGTGTGGCTGCATGTCTGTATTATAAGAATCCTTCATGGGTTTCGGGTTCAGACAGGGACTTCCATCCCGAAGTAGGACAGTTTGTGATCAACACATTTGCACAGAAGGTTGAAACTAACATATCAAAATGGATCAATTTTTTTGTAAAAATATCTTCCATAAGACTTCCACAAAACATGAAATGGTGTTTCCTACAGGTAAGATATGATTATTCTCCATACATGCAAAATGAAGATGTCCTTATGTGGTATGCAAGAACAACTTGGTTTAGCTGTCTGTCCACCATATAATCAATAAGAAAATGCAGTGTAGTTACAACAATGTGGACTACCCACTTCATCGGTGCAAAGCTTCTTATATTTTTTAACATTAAATGAATGACTTGTTTTGTCAATTCAACCAAGAAAGACACGCAATCCACTTTTATCCTAATTTCTATACATAAAACAGAAATGGCCTTCGTTTACTGTACCAGTGTTATAGGTGTTAAAGAATCTAAACTACAGCAACTGTTAATCAACACTGCCACAGGAGCAACATTTATTAGCCTGCACTTGGATAGAAAGATGTGACACCTGTTAGAAAGCTTACTTTCTGCATAGTTTGGAAATTAAGCAAATGCTTGTAAACTGTAGGCATACATCGTTCATTCTTCAATGGATGGGAAATAACCTAAATCATGGAAAATGAGTCTAATGGCGTATGCCCAACAGATATTGTACAGATCCCAACGGATTTGTACAGATTCCAATAGATATTGTACAGATCCCAACAGATATTGTACAGATCCCAATGGATATTGTACAGATCCCAACGAATACTGTACAGATCCCAATATATATTGTACAGATCCCAACAGATACTGTACAGATTCCCAATAGATATTGTACATATCCCAACATTTATTGTACAGATTCCAATAGATAGTGTACAGATCCCATCAGATATTGTACAGATCCCAATATATATTGTACAGATCCCAACAGATATTGTACAGATCCCAACGGATACTGTACAGATCCCAATATATATTGTACAGATCCCAACAGATACTGTACATATTCCCAATAGATAGTGTACAGATCCCAACAGATATTGTGCAGATCCCAACAGATATTGTGCAGTTCCCAGCAATTGTCATACGGGCAGCTTGGACTTTGGGATCTAGGCAAACATGTCTTTGTTTCAACCTTCTATATGTGTATCACACCTTTATTAAAAGGCAGACCAAAGCTTTATATATGTTTAATTGGCATCAAAAAGCATATCAAATCAAAGCTTTTTTGATTTTTAATTGGCAATGAAAGACATATCAAAGCTTTATATATGTTCAAAATGCATATATCAAACAAGCTTTATTGATCTTTAATTGGCAAAGAAAGGCAGTTTAACTGGCATCAAAAGGCCTATCTAATCAAGGTTTATTGATCTTTAATTAGCAATGTTCAAATGGTTTTGCATCATTGCACATGTTCGGCCATATATATCTTTTTGTGGTAGATAGAGGTAGATAAAGGCAGACCACCCAGTTTTTCCTGGGTAGAACCAGTACTGTATACCTCCCTCCATCTGTAAAAATTAACACGTTCACACTTGACAAGTCAAGCTACCAGCGGGATTCAAACTTGCAGCAGTGAGAGGCGAGAATGTTTTAGATGCAGCGTCTTTACTATTCCGACTATCAAAGCTTTATATATAACTATTTAATTGCTATCAAAAGGCATATCAAATCAAAACTTTATTGATCTTGAATTGGAATTGCTTCCTACAGTTTCATTTATTGACATATCAATAGATAATCGGTTAACATCAAGAAACAAACATGCATAATGGGCCTAGAACCTTCTCACCTGCAGAACTGCAGAGTTGCTGCAAATTCTGTTTTGAACACTCAATTTTTTGCTGGAGCAACCACTCAAGTAGCACCTTAAACAATACAGGTATGATGATGAAGACCTTTAATGGGCATGACCATGATGATGATGATGAATACCTTTAATGGGCATGACAATGATGATGATGACCTTTAGTGGGCATGACAATGATGATGATGAAGACCTTTAATGAACATGATGATGATGAAGACCTTTAATGGGCATGACAATGATGAAGACCTTTAATGGGCATGACAATGATGATGATGATGATGAAGACCTTTAATGAACATGACAATGATGATGATGATGATGAAGACCTTTAATGGACATGACAATGATGAAGATGAAGACCTTTAATAAACATGACAATGATGATGAAGACCTTTAATGGGCATGACAATGATGAAGACCTTTAATGGGCATGACAATGCTGAAGACCTTTAATGAACATGACAATGATGATTATGAAGACATTTAATGAACATGACAATGATGATGATGATGAAGACCTTTAATGGGCATGACAATGATGATGAAGATGAAGACCTTTAATGGGCATGACAATGATGAAGACCTTTAATGGGCATGACAATGATGATGATGATGATGAAGACCTTTAATGAACACAACAATGATGATGATGATGACCATTAATGAACATGGCAATGATGATGATGATTATGACCTTTAATGGACATGGCAATGATGATGACCTTTAATGGACATGGCAATGATGATGACCTTTAATGGACATGGGAATGATGATGATGATGATGACTTTTAATGGAAATGGCAATGATGATGATGTCCTTTAATGGACATGGCAATGATGATGATGATGATGACCTTTAATGTACATGGCAATGATGATGATGATGATCTTTAATGGGCATGACAATGATGATCATGATCATGATGACCTTTAGTCAACATGACAATGATGATGATGATGAAGACCTTTAAAGAAACATGACAATGATGATGACCTTTAATGGGCATGGCAATGATGATGATGATGACCTTTAATGGGCATGACAACGATGATGACCTTTAATGAACATGATAATGATGACCTTTAATGAACATGGCAATGATGATGACGATTATGACCTTTAATGGACATGGCAATGATGATGATGACCTTTAATGGACATGGCAATGATGATGATGACCTTTAATGGACATGGGAATGATGATGATGATGATGACCTTTAATGGAAATGGCAATGATGATGATGTCCTTTAATGGACATGGCAATGATGATGATGATGATGATGACCTTTAATGTACATGGCAATGATGATGATGATGATCTTTAATGGGCATGACAATGATGATGATGATGATGATGATGACCTTTAGTCAACATGACAATGATGATGATGATGAAGACCTTTAAAGAAACATGACAATGATGATGACCTTTAATGGGCATGGCAATGATGATGATGATGACCTTTAATGGGCATGACAACGATGATGACCTTTAATGACCTTTAATGAACATGATAATGATGACCTTTAATGAACATGGCAATGATGATGACCTTTAATGAACATGATGATGAAAACCTTTAATGAACATGACAATGGGCATGACAATGATGATGACCTTTAATGAACATGACATTGATGATGATGATGATGAAGTCCTTTAATGAACATGGCAATGATGAAGACTTTTAATGGGCATGGCAATGATGATGATGACCTTTAATGAACATGACAATGATGATGACGATGATGATAAGCCTTTTAATGAACAAGGCAATGATGATGATGACCTTTAATGGGCATGACAATGATGATGATGACCTTTAATGAACATGACAATGATGATGATGATGAAGACCTTGAATGAACACGGCAATGATGATGATGACCTTTAATGGGCATGACAATGATGATGAAGACCTTTAATGGGCAAGACAATGATAATGATGACCTTTAATGCACATGACAATGATGATGACCTTGAATGAACATGACAATGATGATGATGAAGACCTTTAATGGGCATGACAATGATGATGATGACCTTTAATGAACACGACAATGACAATGATGATGAAGACTTTTAATGAACATGACAATGATGATGATGATGACCTTTAATGAACATGGCAATGATGATGATGACCTTTAATGAACACGACAATGATGATGAAGACCTTTAATGAACACGACAATGATGATGAAGACCTTTAATGAACACGACAATGATCATGATGATGATGATGATGACCTTTCATGAACACGACAATGATGATAATGACCATTAATGAACATGGCAACAAAATGAACATGAATTTGGGGGGACTTTACCCCTCTGCCTGGATAAGCAGTGGTCCTATTCTTGCTGGGAACCACACGGGGTTCAAGGCATATCAAAGTTGTATTGATCTTTAATTGTCATCGAATTGTATTTATCCTTAATTGACATTGAAAGATATATCAAAGTTTTATTGATCTGGCATTCATAGATAAAGCAAAGCTTATCATTTTAATTGAAATCAAAACTTGTCAATTTTATTTAGCTGATATGTAAAGGGAATTCAATTATATTTTTGACAGCCTTGAACATCACCCATGCTTTACCAGATATTTAGAAGACCACAGCAGTTCAGCAGTAATGCGATAAACACACAATTTAGACTATTAAGACTATTTAATAAAGTATGAAAATTGTTGAAATGTCCGACAAGACAACTTGTGTATTTTTAACAAAACTCACCCACTTTTGTAATTTCTTTGTAAAAGTCTGCCAATGCATCTACAATGAATTTCAACCAATTAGAGGAAAATGGAGTTTATAAAAAAAAAAAATGTCACTGTGACAAATGCCCCCGAAGTGACCTTTGACCTCTAAGTGTGACCTTGGAGCCACGTACCTGGGTTTTGTACGCAACACGTTAGTCTGGTTGTGGTGAGCACTTGTGCCAAGTTATTTGAAAATTCGTTCAGGAATGCAAAAGTTAATGACCGGACACGATTTGACCTTTGACCTCTAAGTGTGACCTTGACTTTGGGGCCACAAACATGGATTTTGTGCGCTACACATCATCTTGTTGTGGTGAGCACTGTTGCCATGTTATTTGAAAATCCGTCCAGGAATGCTAGAGTTACTGACCGGACACAATTTGACCTCTAAGCGTGACCTTGACCTTGGAGCCACGGACCTGGATTTTGTGCGTGACACGTCATGTTGTTGTGGTGAGCACTTGTGCCAAGTTATTTCTAAATCCGTCAAGGAATGTCAGTTATTCACCAGACACGATTTGACCTTTGACCTCTAAGTGTGACCTTGACCTTAGAGCCACGGACCTGGATTTTGTGCGCGACACATGTTGTTGTGGTGTGCACTTGTGCCAAGTTATTTCTAAATCCGTCAAGGAATGCCAGAGTTATTGACGGGACACGATTTGACCTTTGACCTCTAATTTTGACCTTGACCTTGGAGCCACGGATCTGGATTTTGTGCGCGACACGTCGTGTTGTTGTGGTGAGCACTTGTGCCAAGTGATTTGAAAATCAGTCCATGAATGTCTGATTACTAACCGGACACGAAAGCACTTTTTGACCTTTGACCTCAAAGTGTGACCTTGACCTTGGAGCCACGGACCTGGATTTTGTGCATGACATGTCGTCTTGTTGTGGTGAGCAATTGTGCCAAATTCGGGGGCATAAAAAATGATTATCTACAATATCTATGAATTAATACTTTAATACATTGGTGCTGTAGTAAACTGGGCAAGAAGTGAAAGCCTTTCATTCATAACATTATGGATTCTCAAATTCAAAACCATGTTCTGATAATTATTACATGGTCACTAGAGTGTAGTGATGACAAGGTGAACTTCCTTCCTGCAGGACAGCGTTGTCCTCATAACGAGACGGATTTTTGTCACGTGATATTTTGAATAGGGTTCACTTCAAAATAGACTGTTTTTCCCTCGACTCAGGAAAGAAAAGTGTTATATTTTCTTCCATACTGGATTGAATTGCATGCAACAAAGTGAACATTCCCCGCATACCGTATTTTACCTTGTATAGTACGCACTTTTTTGACCACTTTTACGGTTCTCGAAAGGGGGGTGCGTACAATATAAGGAAACAATAAAAATAACTTTTTTTTCTCTTGCAGAAAATCGAAATCTCGGAAGAAAAACCTTGACGACGAACAGACGTCGAGACAGAAAATTGTGAATACCGATAATACACAATTTTTTCGTAAATTACTCGCTTCATATAACTAATATATTGACTTAATTCGAATTAAAAATGAATAAAGTGTATTAA
This sequence comes from Cyrtodaria siliqua, assembly GCA_037043455.1. Classification (NCBI taxonomy): domain Eukaryota; kingdom Metazoa; phylum Mollusca; class Bivalvia; order Adapedonta; family Hiatellidae; genus Cyrtodaria; species Cyrtodaria siliqua. Next base: position 87,214 of record JAWPHD010004787.1, read on the forward strand.
GATGCTTGTTTTTGTGTAAATGTTTGTAAATGTGTGCATGTTTGTTGTAAAACTTCAATAAATTGCGTGAAAAATCGTCCTTCCATTTTGTTGTTTATATCGCGTGACGTAATATCACGTGACTTCCAGCTGTTTAGACATTAGACTGGTACATGGAATATTGTTACAGTTATATTCTATTCTTATATTTATAGGATTTTATTTAATATTTTATAAAAAATTAATGGAAGTTTTTGCTTTATTTTGAAATACATATATTTTAGACGGCGTAGAAAGGCAGAATCACCCTACTTTGAAATGGCAATTATTCAATAATGCTTGTGAAAACATGCTTACCGGTACACATTTGATGATTGATAATTGGGTCAAACAATATCGCACCTCGGCTGCAGTTTTGACACATTATAAACATTGGTAGAATGTGTTATTCTATTTTTATAATCCTTTGAAGTTGCCGCGAGTATCGACTATTTCTGAGGATGCACTTTGACACGCCGTGTGACCTTTACCAGATTTAGCCATGTGGTACAGGTAACTGATCACGCGTTACCCATCTGATTCACTTATGATAAACTCTGGTTCCCGTGAATACACAATGTTAGTATAATCGGCGTAATGGATTACGGTAACCAGGGCTTTTTATGTCATATAAAGCCCTGCGGTAACCAACGACTTTGTTGCGTTTTAGTAGATGTAATTATCGGATTACGGACAATTATCTGCGGCATTATAATTGGCTTTTTGATGAGATGATACAAGATAGGTACTCCCCTGAAGATTGGCAATTAATGATTGAAGTAATTATATTTTCTTTTGTACGCTAATTATCTCGATCGTGATTTTTTATTTATTTTTTATTTTATTTTTTATTTTCGTTGAATGGTTCATCTAGGAAAACTACTGTCAACACAAATAAATAAACACACCCACACCCCTCCCACTAGTTTATTTTACCACTATTACTACAATACATCACAGTCTGAATATGCGTTAAATACAAATGAAAATGAAAAGCTTCTTCTGTTCATGTTTCTTAATATATGACTTCACCTTTATCTGAAATAGAAAGCATAATATTTTGATGCGTACTATACACGGAAACAACTTTTTTACCCCAGTTTTGACCTCCGAGAGGGGGGTGCGTACTATACACGGGTGCGTACTATACAAGGTAAAATACGGTAAATCAGTTGAATACAAATATGAAGTCTGATTCTTTTGTCGTTGCGGAGTTTGTCCCGAGCAACCACCAAATTGCTTGTGGTAGGGTGCACATCTCTGCCGTAAATCGAACGATATATGCATTTTCCTGATCATGTAGACTAGTTTTACTAGTATGTGCGTTGCCTGAAACTATTCTAAGACATGTACCTCCTTTCAAGCATGAAAATACTCAATTTTTAACCAGGATATGCAGAAAACCCGTAAATAATAGGATGCACACGTAACATAATAAACCACAGGGCACACAGTCTAAAGAAATAGTAGGATAACATTTAATGCTAACAGTTTTCAGTCAATTGTTTACATTTGCAGTTGGTCGTAAAAAGTTCAGGCCAATTAATCATAAATACTATCGTTAAATTCTACTTAAGTGAAATCAAACTAATTTTAGTCGATTCCGATATGCACATCCTAATAATTTTAATGTTTGAAAATTGAATAAAAGTTGAATAAAAAAATCCGTAGACCCAATCTGGGTATCAAACCCACGACCTCTCTTATGAGAGTCGACCACTCTACCTTGTCGCCATGAAAGCTAGGTATATGGCAAGTCCGTAGAATTGAATTGAATTGGGTTTTAAGGCACACCAACACATGAAAGGTTATATGGCGCCTAACAGGCATGAACATGCCAGGCTCATCCTCCATGTACATCGAGATAAAATATGTTATAATTATTTTATGTTGATATATTTTCCACACACAATCGTTATATTGATTTAGATCCGCCAGTGAATGATAACTGTAAAATGATAATGGTAACGATAAATATATCACTAAAATCAGTATTTCACCACTTAGTTTAAACTAATAAGTTGTAGTAGTCCTGATATTCTATCATTCATTTAATTACTCATGGTGTCATAGTTCTTTTCTCTTTTTACCTATGTGTCATGCCTCTTTAACCATCGTATCTGTCCTCATTCCATTCCATCGGCTAGCATGCAAGGTTTTATTTTCTCGTGCACCATGTTGTAGCATGTCTGTCCAACTTGGTCAATTAGGTCACTAGCCGCTATATAAACTGCCTGTTTCTTTCAAATTGATTGTATCATTTTTTTCTAGTGCGCGCCCTATCGGTTATTTTTTATGCGTGCACCTTATTATTTCCGTGTTTCCTTTATTCGGGTTAAACATCGAGTATTATCAAGCTTGAAAGGAGGTACATGTCTTAGAATAGTTCAAAGCAACTCACAGACTAGTAAAACTAGTCTAGATGATCAGGAAAATGCATATATCGATCGATTTGCACCCTACACAAACAATTCAGTGGTTGCTCAGGACAAACGACAAATGTTGGAAGAAGCGGGACATACATGTATTCAACTTATTTATGCGGGCAATGTGCACTTTGTTGCATGCAATTCGGGCCAGTATGGAAGAAAATATCACACTTTTCTTACCGTAGTCGAGGTAAAAACAGTCTATTTTGAAGTGAACCCTATCCAAAATATCGTGACAAAAATCGGGTTCCCCACCGTGATTGACTGAGACCAGGTCCACGCATGCTGATGTCATAAACGTCCAGTGTTCCAATTAGGTCACTTGAAAAGTATTCAGTGCAGATGCACGTATTGCTGTTCTAATATTGAAAAATCTGTCTTAAGGTATCAAACACAATATCTGGCATCTAAGGCAAAATGTGTGATGTGAAATTAGGTATATCTAAACTCTTATATAGGGCCAACCTTTTAGAGATTCCAGATGTTTAATTGAAAATTAGTCATAATATGCAATAATCAACCTCTTCTAAAGGACCACATTTCTAAAAGCTTTTCCTGCAGAAGAGTTTATCTTTAATGACAGTTTCCACTGTCCAACGCTGGTCACAAATGGTGGATACCTACCAGGCCAGGTGTTAAACTGCTGGTCCCTAAAGTTGCATGTTGGGCCCTTTTTGTCCCAGACACAATCTGTGTATGTGGCACATGCTAGGCAGTTGTTGATCTGGTCACAGACAACGCTGTACTTACGTGGGCAATTGGACACGCTTGAGATTGGATACTGTGAAGTAGTGAATATATATGGCAGTGTAAGTTAGTTGCTTTTCATCCATGGATGATGGGACTGGATGAACCACGATGACATGAGTGACATGTACTGGACTGGATGAACCACGATCACATGGGTGACAGGCAAAACCATATTTGTGGTGTAAAAGGAAGACAGATAAGGGTTAGAGATGTTTACAGTCAAACTTTTTCTAGAGACAATCTACAATTCAAAATCGCACCTTCTGAGAGGTCAAATACATTTCAGTTAATGAAACACTTGGCGATTCTAGTCTTATGAAACTAATATTTTCCACATGTTTCAAATGTTAAAGAGGCGCTACCTATATATTTTTGTCCACCAATTGATATAAACTTTACTTATTATAAAGAGGACTATGAAAAAGGTAAATGACAATAATTTCACCCAATGTAATATGCGTTTTGCTGGGGAAAAACAGGATTGAAAAGATCGGATTTTTGAAATTGTATTCGTAATTGTTTTAGACAAGCCGATTGCGGAGATTTTCCGATCTTATTCGTTTACAATCGGAACTACCTCGTCCGATTAGCGAAGAGTTCCGATCGATTCGTTTGCTATCGGAACTGCGCCGAATAGTTTGTAATCGCATTGCGCATGTCCGAGAAAATCGTAAAAACTCGTAGTTCTCCGGCAGGAATAAACAGCTGGGCAGCATTTTATTCAAGATATTGTTTTGATCATAATTAATAATTTACAGAACTGGAATACGAACCATGTTTCTTCTTAGAATACTCATAAAATAGCTTTGTATACATATAAATGCAGTAATATTGAGTATTTAATATTTTACATTAAAAATCGCGTAGATATAGGTAGTGCCTCTTTAAACAATAAATTTGCTTTTCTAATCAGTTTTTGTTGAAAAAACAAAATTAAAAAAAAAATTAAACTAATATTTTCCACATGTTTCAAATGTTAAACATTAAATTTGCTTTTCTAATCAGTTTTTGTTGAAATAACAAAATTAAAAAAAAACTTTTCCTGACAAAATAAGATGCCTGCCTCTACACTAAAGTTTGACTGTAATAACCATATACCACAGAATAAACTCTACTGCTAGAAGTCATGTGATATGCCAGAAGTCATGTGACAAGCCAGAAAGCACTTACTGTGACAAATAGGTAGCTGCATGTAAATGGCACAGGATGTTATAGGAACGACGGTGTTAAGGGTATAGGAATGAGGGTATCCCAACTTTTTTGCAGTTTTGACAAATTTCTCCACTTTATGCATGGTAATCTACGTTTTAACAAATTCTAAATTAGTGCAACGGTTTGACCCATTTTCTCACTTCCTGCATGGTTTTCACCCTTTCCCGACTCCCTACATGATTTTCACCCGCTTGATTTTCACCCTTACCCACTTCCTGCATGATTTTCACACTTTCCCCACTTCCTGCATGATTTTCACCCTTTCCCGACTCCCTACATGATTTTCACCCGCTTGATTTTCACACTTTCCCCATTTCCTGCATGATTTTCACACTTTCCCCACTTCCTGCATGATTTTCACACTTTCCCGACTCCCTACATGATTTTCACCCGCTAGATTTTCACACTTTCCCAACTTCCTGCATGGTTTTCACACTTTCCCCACTTCCTGCATGATTTTCAACCTTTCCCGACTCCCTACATGATTTTCACCCGCTTGATTTTCACACTTTCCCCACTTCCTGCATGGTTTTCACCCTTTCCCGACTCCCTACATGATTTTCACCCGCTTGATTTTCACACTTTCCCCACTTCCTGCATGATTTTCACCCTTTCCCCACTTCCTGCATGATTTTCACCCTTTCCCCACTTCCTGCATGATGTTCAACCTTTCCCCATTTCCTGCATGCTTTTCACCCTTTCCCCCACTTGACTCTTTCCTCACTTTCTGCATGGTTATCACTTTAATATTTCTAATTTGAACAATTTCCAGCTTCCTGCATCCTGTGTCAGTTATACAGACTATAAAGTTAATACAACACACAGCAAATGTGAGATGTGCACCAAGGTTTGACACAATTACTTCACACAAACCAAATATCGGCCATCTGCACAGTAGTGTTCATGCGTAATGCCATTCATCCAGTTACATAGAAGAAACTTCACACATCACTCTAATAAATATGTTTAATACAGCCAAACTTGTATTCAGCAACCACTAACGGGAGTTTAAAAATGGTCACTTAATACAACGTTCGTTGAATAGAAAGAATCTAAAACTGTATCCAAAAATAGCGCTATCCAAATTTGAGCCTACTTATAAAATACCTTGATGAAAGCGAAAGTAAATATTCAGCTGAAAATTACATCGTAAATGTATGTTTTATGATACAGTTGTCGGGGAATATCATTTTTCGTTTCACACGTTTGTTTCTCGCAAGATTGTGTAGATCTTATCTAATTGAACGGTCATCTGTTGACCATTTTTCTGTAATTTTGTGTGAGTGAGGGAAACTGAATGTTTGTTTTCTCTACAAAAGTCAAGGTCAATTATTATCTCGAATCTCGCGTGACCGATCAACAAGATCGCTCGTCTAATATCATTAAATAGTAATCCTTTAATCAGAAATGACCGAAAATGTTGCGATTTTTTTGACAAAAATTGCTGTTCGCACCTTTCTGACTTCAATTGATAACAACAAATAAAGGTGTGATTATCCAATTTGGACACAATTAGTCGATAATTAATGACTTGATAATCCACTTACCTATTAGCGGTCGCTTAATGATCAAAATTATTGATATTTGGTGTGAAAAATGATGGTCGTTGGTCGCATTAGGCAAAAGACGTTTAATGCACTTAAAATATAGAAAGAAACTGACCAGGGGGACTCAAAAGTGGTCACATAAGGCAACTGGTCGCTGAATGCGCGTGGTTGCATGAGCAAGTTTGACTGTACTTAGAAATAAATGAGTGCATTTATTTTCATGCATCACATGTAACATTAACAATGTGAAATATTTTGCTTATGTATCCCTTAAGGTTTTTCAGCATATTGGAAATATTTTTGCTAAAAACAGCATGCAGTTATAGGACTGTCCTGAGATTCCTCTGTTTATTGAAAATCTCTATTATTCAATGATGTAATTAACTGAACCCAGAGCAATAAAATACCCATTTTTGCACAGCAGGGCATCAATTATCTGACAGCAGATAGGCACATTTAAAAAATTAGAAATACGTTGGTGTAACAAAATGCTGTCTGCAAATAGAGATAAGACAGTGATATATACTTCTAACATTTAATTCTGCATGGACAAAGTTTTAGTTCATTAGCTGGCATGTTAGGTGATTTATTGCCATTTTATTGACCTCATGCTGGGTATGCCGACACCAAGCTATTTATCATGCAACTTGAGCTGAGTAGTAACTACTACGTTTTCGGGACAGTCCTATAACTGCATGTACTGATCTGTTTTATGTCAAGCCTTGGTTATACACTGGTGCAGAGAGGATGTGCTACAAACTAAATATGAAGCTTGTTTACAGGCAACTGCAAAATGTTTTAAAGTATTTAAAGTTCATAGACACTGCATATTGTATTCGGAAGTAAAAACAAGTGAACAGAGAAAAATTAAGTTTTGGACGTGAGAAGTACCTCTGGAGTAGCCTACAATTGCTGCTATTTGTAAACAAGCGGCATATTTATTGGGTCATTACATGCATATAACATGGCATGCTACATTCTACCACCAACTACTTCATGCAGGGTCATACACTACACAAGCAACACAAAGTCATCTCCATCCTCCTGTGTATACAAACCCTTACTTCTATTTGAGCATTTTCTCGATATTTCCCATGTACAATTTTTGCCTAAGAGACAAGCCTCACAATTATTTTGCAATGAGCAATGCTCATACAAATCTCTTTCAGATGATGACGGACATTTTGAGGTGTCAGATATTCCCTGAAAATCAAACACAGGGACATTGTGAGCTGTCAGATATTTCCTGAAAATCAAACATATGGACAGTACTCCCAGTAAAATCAGAAACTAAAATAGAATGACCTAGATCTTTTAAACTTTAAAATTCATATGAAAATGAATGCATGTCCAGCCCATTGGTGAAGTAGTCCAGACTTTTGATTTGACCAATACCAATGTCAATCCTTGAGATACTTAATATTTATGTCAGTTGGAGATGCATGTCATAGCGGAGACCTGGCGTGATCTGTATTTTGTTCAAAGTAGGTCACAGTGACATCTTGCACATGATGTTAGATGCATCTAAGGAACAATGTGGTTAAGTTTGTTGAAAATCTTGCGAGAAAAAAGCCAGATATGCATTTCATAGTAGCCTATATTTCGATCAAAGTAGGTCACAGCAATGTGCATATAATAAAGAAGATATAAACAAATGAAAGTTGGGTGCAGAGACGAACAGACATATGAAAGGATGACCGAATGAACGGACACCTATAAACCCGTACAAGACTCTGGTCGCTATGTCGAGATTTGTAAATGGGCTTGACAAAAAGTACAGGCCTATATTTAATGAATGAATGTTACGGCACGTCGACACATAAATAGGTCATATTGTGCGCAAAAACTGATGAAAGATGAAGTAGCAATTAAAAATCGTAAATGTATAAAGATAAAACTATTTATCATTCTAATTTTTAACCATTTGCTTTATCAACATAAACAACTTAGAGGTAAAACAATACACACATGCCATTGTCAAACATATAATGATCACAAATATTTATGAGTCACATATACAAGAGCTACACATAGGATAAATAAATAAACAGGGAAATTAAGATCATGCTGTCAATAACACAAGACATAGTAAAGGTTGTGTATTTAATAAATGTGTTAAAAAAAACATCTTTGCCCTCGTAAAACTAGAACACTTGTACATGACAAGTGGAACACTTATACATACATGAAAGGAGATAGCTCAGACATGACAAATGGAACACTTAGACATACAAGAAAGGAGATAGCTCGGAAATGACAAGTTGAACACTTAGACATACATGAAAGGAGATAGCTCAGACATGACAAGTTGAACACTTATACATACATGAAAATAGATAGCTCAGACATGACAAGTGGAACACTTATACATACATGAAAGGAGATAGCTCAGACATGACAAGTGGAACACTTATACATACATGAAAGGAGATATCTCAGACATGACAAATGGAACACTTAGACATACAAGAAAGGAGATAGCTCGGAAATGACAAGTTGAACACTTAGACATACATGAAAGGAGATAGCTCAGACATGACAAGTGGAACACTTATACATACATAAAAGGAGATAGCTCAGACATGACAAGTGGAACACTTATACATACATGAAAGGAGATAGCTCAGACATGACAAGTTGAACACTTATACATACATGAAAGGAGATAGCTCAGACATGACAAGTGGAACACTTATACATACATGAAAGGAGATAGCTCAGACATGACAAGTGGAACACTTATACATACATGAAAGGAGATATCTCAGACATGACAAATGGAACACTTAGACATACAAGAAAGGAGATAGCTCGGAAATGACAAGTTGAACACTTAGACATACAAGAAAGGAGATAGCTCAGACATGACAAGTGGAACACTTATACATACATGAAAGGAGATAGCTCAAGTTAATCAGGCCTTAAACACAAGTAAATAATTGCTATTGAGGGTTTATGCATTTAGTCATGATACAAAAGCTCCACAGGATAATGCAGATGCTCATCAGTAAAGACTGAATGATTGGTGTTTAACAGCAAGTTGACAAAAATAGGTCAAATTGTGCGCGAAAACTGATGAAAATGGAACACAGTTTTGAACCCCCGCCCCACCCAGCCTCCTATTAATTAGTTTTTCCTTTAAATTTCGACTTACTAAAAGTATGTTCTTAAATCTGGAAATGTCCTAGAAGTGCGTTTTCAGGTTATGCAAGCCAAAACAGAGATTGCTGGACAGGCTAGTTCATGGTAAATAAAGACACTAATTGAGAATCTGTTTTTGATTGTTTCATAGTAAAATACTACACAATTCTGACCTGAACTTACCTGATCAGTGAGTGAGCATGCTGTAGAGCAGTTATTGGAGCACCATTTACAGTTGTAGGCCGTAGATAGACATGAGCCACAGGACTTCTCAGCGTTACAATATTCTGCAGCACCTGATACAGACAGAAAATATCTTCGTTATCTGACGTTACAATATTCTGCAGCACCTGATACAGACAGAAAATATCTTTGTTATCTGACATTACAATATTCTGCAGCACCTTATTCAGACAGAAAATATCTTTGTTATCTGACGTAACAACATTCAGCAGCACCCGATACAGACAAAAAAAATCATTGTTATCCAACATCGGATGTTACAATATTCTGCAGCACCTGATACAGAAAATATCATTTTTATCTGTGTTACAACATTCTGCCGCACCTGATACTGGCAGAAAATATCACTGTTATCCGACATTACAATATTCTGCAGCACTTGATACAGAAAATGTAATTTTTATCTGACGTTACAACATTCTGCAGCACCTGATACAGACAGAAAATATCACTGTTATCCGACATTACAATATTCTGCAGCACTTGATACAGTAAATATAATTTTTATCTGACGTTACAACATTCTGCAGCACCTGATATAGACAGAAAATATCATTGTTATCTGATGTTACAACATTCTGCAGCACTTGATACAGAAAATATAATTTTTATCTGACGTTACAACATTCTGCAGCACCTGATATAGACAGAAAATATCATTGTTATCTGATGTTACAACATTCTGCAGCACTTGATACAGAAAATATAATTTTTATCTGACGTTACAACATTCTGCAGCACCTGATATAGACAGAAAATATTATTGTTATCTGAGGTTACAACATTCTGCAGCACCTGATACAGACAGAAAATATCACGGTTATCCGACATTACACTATTCTGTAGCACTTGATACAGAAAATATCATTTTTATCTGACGTTACAACATTCTGCAGCACCTGATATAGACAGAAAATATCATTGTTATCTTTCGTTACAACATTCTGCAGCACCTGATATAGACAGAAAATATCATTGTTATCTGATGTTACAACATTCTGCAGCACTTGATACAGAAAATATAATTTTTATCTGACGTTACAACATTCTGCAGCACCTGATATAGACAGAAAATATCATTGTTATCAGATGTTACAACATTCTGCAGCACTTGATACAGAAAATATAATCTTTATCTGACGTTACAACATTCTGCAGCACCTGATATAGACAGAAAATATCATTGTTATCTGATGTTACAACATTCTGCAGCACCTGATACAGACAGAAAATATTGTTATCTGATGTTACAACATTCTGCAGCACCTGATACAGAAAGATATTATCATTGTTATCCAACGTTAAAATATTCTGCAGCACCTGTTCAGACTTCTGGTTAAGGTAATATAATAGACTCACCTTTATATGGTGTATAGTTTTGGTAAAAACAATCTCATACTCTCACCTTTAGATGGTGTACAGTTCTGGTTCTCTTGATATGACCCGATGGTCCCTCCCTGTACCTGCACGTCAGCCATCGGTTTGTCAAGGCATTCTGACCCTGTCCACACACACTGTCGCCCAGGGAAACTGGACAAACATTCTGTATCATTGACGAACAGGTTGCAGTCACCTGAAATAACATCAATATACTCTCCTTATAGCAGTTTGTCATGAAAAATAATAATGACTGGGTTTTACTTCCAGTTTCTCTCATACAGGTACAATGTATTGAAAAAACAAGAGGCCCAAGAGGGCCTGTGGACGTTCTACTGGCTTATATGGCTCTTATAACATCAATGAAGCGAGTTACTATCATCTTAAAGAGGCAAAATATAGCATTTTTAACTAAATCAAGAGCTATAACTCCGCCATTACTGGTCAGATCTGGCTGGTTTTTGAACTTGGCCAGTAGAGACACTAAAAAAAAAAATTCAAAAAAAAAAAAGCATTAAAAAAAATTCAAAAAAAAAAAATTCAAAAAAAATAATGAAAAAAAAAAATTATGAAAAAAAAATAAAAAAAAAATAAATAAATAAAAAAAAATAAAAAATAAATAAAATTAAACAAATAAAATAATATAAAAAAAGTCATAAAATCTGGTAAAGTTTGGCAAAGATCAGATGCAAAATGAAGGCCCTATTGTATGACGAGGCAAATTATAGCATTTTTTAACAAAATCAAGGGCCATAACTTCGCTGTTACTGGTCCGATCTGGCTAGTTTTCGAACCTGCCCGAGCTTTCATTGACATTAACAATCTGATAAAGCTTGGTAAAGATCGGATGAAAAATGAAGGCCCTACCGTCTTAACAAGACAAAATATAGCATTTTGAACTAAATCAAGGGCCACAACTCCGCTGATACTGGTCCGATATGAATGGTTTTCGAACTTGTCCAAGCTTTCATTGATATTAACAATCTGATAAAGTTTGGTAAGGCAATGAAGCCCCTATCGTCTTAACGAGGCAAAATATAGCATTTTTAACTAAATAAAGGGCCATAACTCCGCTGTTACAAGTCCGATATGGCTGGTTTTCGAACTTGTCCGAGCTTTCATTGATATTAACAATCTGATAGTGTTTGGTAAAGATCGGCTGAACAATGAAGCCCCTATCGTCTTAACGAGGCAAAATATATCATTTTTACCTAATCAAGGGCCATAACTCCGCTGTTACTGGTCCGATAAGGCTGGTTTTCATACTAGTTCGAGCTTTCAACGACATTAACAATCTGATAAAGTTTGGTAAAGATCGGATGAACAATGAAGCCCCTATCGTATTAACGAGGCAAAATATAGCATTTTTAACTAAATCAAGGGCCATAACTCTGCTGTTACTAGTCCGATATGGCTGGTTTTCCAACTTGTCCGAGCTTTCATTGATATTAACAATGTGGTAAAGATTGGTAAAGATAGGATGAAAAACTAAGGCCCTATCGTCTTAATGAGGCAAATAATAGCAATATAGCGTTTTTAACTAAATCAAGGGCCATAACTCCGTTGTTACTTGTCCGATCTGGCTGGTTTTCGAACTCATCCGAGCTTTCATTAATATTAACAACCTATTAAAGTTTGGTAAAGATCGGATGAAAAATGAAGGCTCTATCGTCTTAACGAGACAAAAGTTAACGACGGACGGACGACGGACAACGGACGGACGACGGACAACTCGGCATCCCATAAGCTCTGCTGGCCTTCGGCCAGTAGAGCTAAAAAAGAGCAGGAAACACAAGTATAGATACAAGTTGTAGCCATCAGTAAATGGCTCCAGCAGCAAACAATACTGATGAGTCTTATTCAGTAAAAGGCACCAATAAGTCATAGGTGGTGCCATTAGAAAGACAGCTTAAACAAAAGAATAATAGCAATGATACAATCATGCACTATAGTCTGTCTTCTTTGAAGGTAGTAATAGTTTTCTTTAATATCAAGAATGTACACTCTGTCTTCTTTGCAGGTAGTAATAGTTTTCTTTAATATCAAGAATGTACACTCTGTCTTCTTTGCAGGTAGTAATAGTTTTCTTTAATATCAAGAATGTACACTCTGTCTTCTTTGCAGGTAGTAATAGTTTTCTTTAATATCAAGAATGTACACTCTGTCTTCTTTGCAGGTAGTAATAGTTTTCTTTAATATCAAGAATGTACACTCTGTCTACTTTGAAGGTATTGTTTGGGGCGCTTGTTTCAGCCAAAGGTTTTTCTGCAGTAACTCGAGCGATTTAAATAATACGAACATCAGTTATATATCATTAGAACTGGCATTTTTAGTGGTAAATAAAACTATTTTACTTTTGAAAATCGGTTGAGAAATAAATATTTTACAGCCAAAATGATTTTTTGATGGGTCTTACTCCTATATAAATTCCTTGTTGGTGGGACAGCAGAAATTAAGAAATGTCAAATAACTTCAGTAATACTTAATATTTTGCTATAAAATGTCCAGGGTGTCTTAATTTACTAATATCCAACAATTTAAAACCATTTTTGGATACAAATTCTTAAAAAAAATATTTTTCAAATTTTTCATGCAGCAGAATTTTGCATTAAAAATGCCCCATCAAAAACAACTTTAGCGCATGAATTTTTTATTTCTCAATCGATTTTGAAAAGTAAGGTATTTTTATTTACCACTAAAAATGTCTGTTTCACTGATATATGACTTATTTAGGTGATAAATTAATTTTATCTTAAAAGTCCAAAAAACCTTTGGCTGAAACAAGCGCCCCAAACAATAGTAATAGTTTTCTTTAATATCAAGAATGTACATTACACTGAAATCTTACAATATTTCGTCCATTTTTCTAAATATTGTTTTGCAGTCAGGTTTCTTGAAAAGACAGGAACAATGTCGAAGTTTGACACAATAATCCTATATGTGACTGCGGGACTGTCTCAATGTCCCGTCTGCTTCACCTACCAGGTTCATACTCCAGAATGTCGTTGAGCATCGCACCCGTAAAGCCCCCAAATATGAACATCCGAGATCTGCTATTGGAGCTGTTAAGATATAAAACCATATAGTTTTAAATGGGAGTTTGTAACTGAACAAGATATATAGCCCAAAAATGATGATCTAAAAAATGTCCATGACGCACAGAAGTCCCCCTCTGCATTTGGGATAAGTAAGTGAACAGAATCATGGCAGAAGGCATTATTTTTGTTTTTAGGTTTAACAGCAAGGATTATCTATGTTATTGGATGATAGTTTGATGATTTAGAAACAGAGATTATTAAAACCCTTAACCAGAAACAACGAAATGTCAACTAGAAGGCCACGGCCTACATGTCGAGCCTTATTATAAAGGTCCAGATGTTTTATTTGACCAACACCAATGTCAATCCCAAGATACATTAAATAAATGTCATTAACACTGGGGGATGCATGTCTAAGCAGATTTCGTTCAAAGTAGGTCACAGCAGCCTGAAATTTTGCCCATGATGTTAAAGTCATATAAGGAACATTCTGGTGGTCTGGTGAAAATCCTGCGAGAAAGAAGGAAGATACGCACGTCGTAGCGGAGACCGGATGTGACCTTTAATTTATATGGAAGTAGGTCACAGCAAACCAAATTTTTGCATATGACATTAGATGCATATGAGAAACATTCTGGTGAAATTTGGTGAAAATCCTGCTAGAAAGATACGCAAGTCGTAGCTACGGAGACCGGAAATGACCTATATTTAATCGAAAGTAGGTCACAGTGATCCAAAATTGTACATGTGATGTTGGATCTATACAATGAACAATTCTGGTAGAATTTGGTGAACATTCTGCAAGTAACGAAGAAGCTATTAAGAAATGAAAATCAGACATTGCGATTGCTAAGTCGAGTTCCGTAAACAGGCTCGACAAAAAAACAGGTCACGGTTCTCTTAACCTACTTTTGGTAGGAATGTCTAGTACTTATTTAAATTCAGATGTTTGGGCTATCAGTTAATTTGAAAAGGTGCAAATGAAAAACCGAAACCGAAATTGATGAAGTATAAAGGTTAGTACATGGTTAGTCACAATGACCTGATTTTAGATGACATGATTATTACTCTAAATGTGTGATCAAATATACAATTAAAACCATGGTAGTAAAAAACATAGAAAACAAACATAAAATTCTTTCAAGATACTCCTCCCTTGTCTGGTATTTATTTCTAAAGGTTGCTATACATTTCAACAATTAACAATATACTCATTTGGTTAGCATTTTTTACATAACAAGGATCAGTATATAACAGTATGTATCTATAAATGCATGGTCTGAAGAAGAGTAAAAAGTGCCTAAGACACTGAGATTCATGATATGTTAACATGTTTTGTTAACAGAAATAAACAAAGTCCAAAACGAAGATAACTGTGGATGGACCTTCATTCGGCAGGTATGTGTAATGGTTGTCCTTTATGTGTTTTATGTACGAGTGAAAATATGAAGACTGCAGGGGAGACTGAACATAAACATTAACATTTACAAACGCACTAACACGATGGGCATTATGTTAAGCTTTTCGCTAAAGAGACACAAATCGCCTATATACTTACTCTGTATAGGTCTGAGCGGTGTGGCCGTATCTGGCAGCATTTGGCGGGAGAGCAGCTGACGTGATGTCCCTCCATGAGTTACAGTCTGCAATAGACAGAAAACTTTGATATTAATATACAGTAAACTCTCGCTTATTCGAACTCTCGCTAATCCGGATCTCCCTCTAATCCGAACAATTTCTGTCCGCACTTTTCCCCCCACTTCTTTATATATAAACAGGAAACCCCTGTTTATCCGGTCCCCCGAATTCCGAACGCATTTTTGGGTATCAACCAATGAATTTTCTACCTAAATCAAGACAATAATAAAGTCATTATTTGCGTGACGACCTAACGCCATGGTAATTGTTTGATCAATGGAGGTGCGAAAATATTGCCACTGATAATTGCGTGAATGTTTGAAGTAAGTGAGAAAGAGTGTTTTATACGAAAATGTATATTGTATTAAGAAGTTATGTATCTGGCTGCATTCAATAAAAGATATAACTGAACATGTTTGAGTGAACTCTTCTTTTCCTTTATGTTTTCTTTGTTCATCTGTACTCACCAAAAATTAACATTGTTTTTTTTAAATCTGAAATGTATACTTCTATATCAGTTGTGTTTCTAAACAAGAGATGGCTACATAAAAACAACATCTTAGCGGTGATGTGTTACCGCCTTCCCCAAAAAGAAAGCAGGGGTGTATAGTAAACTAAACAAGAGGGCCATGATGGCCCTATATCGCTCACCTGAGTAAATTTGAACCATTACAAGAGAAGAGGGCCAAGATGGCCTTAAAGCGATCACCTGAGTACTGGCACATTATCAAACTAATTCGAAATCTTATGGTCATATACAATCTGTGCAAGTTTGGTTAAGATTGTTCAAGAAATGTGGACTCTGTTGTATATAACAACATTGATATAGACAGTTTAAGACTCTTGACAAAGTTTGGTAAAGATCAAATACAAAATCAAGGTGCTCGAGAGTAACACCTAGGGCAGAGCCAAATGTGACCCCAGGGCTACATGTAATATATGAGAGCTGTGTGACTTGTGGTTTTAGAGAAGAAGATTTTTTCAGTTTTTCCCTATACAAGTCTATGTAAAACGTGACCCCTGGGGCAGGGTCAAATGTGAATCCAGGGTCACCATTTGAACAAACTTGGTAAAGGACCATGAGAGTATAGTAAAAGCAAAATATTAAACCTCTGGCTCTTGTAGTTCCAGAGAAGAAGACTTTAATGTGTTTCCTATATACGTCTATGTAAAACTGTGACCCTCGGAGTGGTGTCAAATTTTACCCCGGGTCACCATTTGAACAAACTTGGTCGAGGACAATTATCTTATAGTAAATGCAAAATATTAAACCTCTGGCTCTTGCAGTTTAAGAGAAGATTGTTTTTTTCCTATATATATGTCTATATAAAACTGTGACCCCTGGGGTGTGGCCAAGTTTGAAACCAGGGTCACCATTTGAACAAACTTGGTAGAGGACCATAAGCTTATAGCAAATGCAAAATATTAAACCTCTGGCTCTTGCAGTTCCAGAGAAGAAGATTTTTTAAGTTTTTCCCTATACATCTCTATGTAAAACATGTGACCCTTGGGGCGGGGCCAAATGAGACCCGAGGGTCACCATTAGAACAAACTTGGTAAAGGACCATAAGCTCATAGTAAATGCAAAATATCAAACCTCTGGCTTTTGTAGTTTCCGAGAAGAAGATTTTTTAATTTTGTTTCCTATATAAGCCTATGTAAAACTGTGACCCCTGGGGTGGGGACAAATTTGACACTAGGGTCACCATTTGAACAAACTAAGTAGAGGACCATAAGCTGATGCTACATGTAATACATGAGAGCTCTGTGCCATGTGGTTCCAGAGAAGATGATTTTTTTCAGTTTTTCCCTATAAAAGCCTATGTAAAACTGTGACCCCCGGGGCGGGCCAAATGTGACCCCTGGGTCACCATTTGAACAAACTTGGTAGAGGACCATAAGCTTATAGCAAATGCAAAATATTAAACCTCTGGCTCTTGCAGTTTCAGAGAAGATTTTTTAAGTTTTTCCCTATACATGTCTATGTAAAACATGTGACCCTTGGGGCGGGGCCAAATGTGACCCGAGGGTCACCATTTGAACAAAATTGGTAAAGGACCATAAGCTTATAGTAAATGCAAAATATCAAACCTCTGGCTCTTGTAGTTTCCGAGAAGAAGATTTTTAAAAAAATATATATATGTAAGTCTATGTAAAACTGCGACCCTCGGGGCGGGAATAAATTTGACCCCAGGGTCACTATTTGAACAAACTTAGTAGAGGCCCATAAGCTGATGCTACATGTAATACATGAGACCTCTGTGCCTTGTGGTTTCAGAGAAGAAGATTTTTTAAAGTTTTTTCCTATATGTCTATATGAAAAACATGCAAAATCTCAATATACAAACTTTGGACCCCGGGGACTTCATTTGAACAAATTTGATAGTCGAGGCGTTGGCGATCATTTTAAAAGAAAAACTGTTGAAATCTGTCCAGCTGTTCTTGAGAAGAAGATTTTTTAAGGTTTCGACCATATATGGTAATGGTGGCCATCTTGGATTTCGCGCTGACCTAATTTTAACAAATCTAAAAAGCATTCATCTCAGGATCATACACATGAAGTTTGGTCAAAATTGGCCATGCGGTTTCTGAGGAGAAGTCGTTTGAAGCAAAAGTTGACGACGGACGACGGACGAAGAGTGATCCCAATAGCTCACCTTTGAGCCTTCGGCTAAGGTGAGCTAAAAAAAGACGCTCTACTGGTATGATGTGATTTAAAAACATAAACATGATAGAGGCCAACCCAAGAAACATGTTTCCGATATATAACTCTATGTAAACTTTGGGTTATCGTGGCAGCCATTTTGAATATTTGACGCCAACGAAAAACTTGACAGAGGCCAACAACAGGAACATGTATGATATTTAACTAGAATGGAATAAGTGGTAATATGTCGTTTGATAAATGTCCTTAAATCTGACCTAAGTTTAGCCATGGTGGCCATCATGGATGACTGGTGGCCCCAAAAACACAAAGATCATTGTGATTAAGTTTCTTCAAAATCCTTCAAGCAGTTTCAGACTATATGTCAGTTTTAACGTTTTCCTATATAACTCTATGTAAACTTTGGGTCGCTGTGGCGCCCATTTTGATTATTCAACGATAACAAAAAACACAAACTTGATAGAGGCTAACCAAAGACTCATGTTTATGATATTTCACAAGAATGGAATGTGGTTTCGGAGATGATGTTGTTTGAAATTTCCTTAAATTTGACCTAATCTTAGCCTTGGTGGCCATCTTGGATGGCTGGCAGCCGCGAAAAACAAAATTCTGAGGGGGACTATCCTAATGATCATTGTAACGAAGTTTCATCAAAATCCTTCAAGCGGTTTCAGAGATGTTATTTTTCGCCTTTTCCTATATAACTCTATGTAAACTTATGGTTGCCGTGGTGGCCATTTTGATTATTCGACGATAACGAAAAACACAAACTTGATAGAGGCCAACCAAAGGAACATGTATATGATATTTCACAAGAATGGAATAAGTGGTTTTGGAGATGTCGTTTGAAATTTCCTTAAATTTGACCTAGTTTCAGCCATGGCGGCCATCTTGGATGACTGGCAGCCGCAAAAACACAAATCTTATAGGGACTATCCCAAAGATCATTGTGATTAAAGTTTCATCAAAATCCTTCAAGCGGTTTCAGAGAAAATGTCATTTTTAAAGTTTTCCTATATAACTCTATGTAAACTTTGGGTCGCTGTTGAGGCCATTTTGATTATTCGACGATAAGGAAAAACATAAACTTGATAGAGGCCAACCCAAGGAACATGTTTATGATATTTCACAAGAATGGAATAAGTGGTTTCGTCGGAGATGTCGTTTGAAATTTCTTAAAATTTGACCTTATTTTAGCCATGGTGGCCATCCTGAAAGACTGGCGGCCGCCAAAAACATAAATCTGAGGGGGACTACCCTAAAGATCATTGTAATGAAGTTTCATCAAAATCCTTTAAGCGGTTTCAAAGAAGATGTCATTTTTAGCCTTTTCCTATATAACTCTATGTAAATTTTAGAGTCGCCGTGGCGGCCATTTTAATTATTTGACGATAACAAAAAACATAAACTTGATAGAGGCAAACCCAAGGAACATGTTTATGGTATTTTACAATTATGGAATAAGTGGTTTTGTCGGAGATGTCGTTTGAAAATTCCTTAAATTTGACCTAGTTTTAGCCATGGTGGCCATCTTGGATGACTGGCGGCCATGAAAAACACAAATCTGAGAGGAGGCCTCCTAAGTAACATTGTGATGAAGTTTCATCAAAATCCTTCAAGCGGTTTGAGGAGATGTCGATTTTATAAAATTGCCAACAGACAGACAGACGGACAAAAAGCGATCCCATAAGCTTGCTGGGTCTTTGGCCAGTAGAGCTAAAAACTCATGTTAAAACAACAGACGCAGTGAAGTATGTTTTACTGAGGTGTAATTCTTACGCTGGACCATCAATGGCTGTTGACAAAATTTGTTATATATTAGAGCTATCACTAAAGGTGATTCTTATGTGATTTTCACATCAAACCAAAAAGGAAAAGCAAATATGCCAGTACTGTACACCTCCCGCAATCGGTAAGAATCAACACTTTCTCACTTACAAATCGAGTTCCAGTGGGTTTCGAACCCGCAGCGTTGAGATACAAACGAGATACAAATTTACATACAAACTTTAACAAAATTTCTTAAGTACAGAAGGGGCATAATTTTGTTTAAATAGATGCAAGAGTTATAGAACCTGCTCGGTAGTATTGTGTGAGATACAAGTCTTTGCGAAGTACAAGCTTGCATATAAACTTTAACCAAGTTTTCTAAGTATGAAAGGGGCCATAATTCTGTCAAAATAAAAGCAAAAATTATATCACCTGACTCTATGGTGTCAACTAATGATGCTGAATATATGTGTGAAGTTTCAATCCATTATATGTAATGTGGTTTAGGAGATACAAGCTTACATATAAACTTTAACCAAGTTTTCTAAGTATG
The DNA here is from genome assembly GCA_037043455.1 of Cyrtodaria siliqua. Lineage (NCBI taxonomy): Eukaryota > Metazoa > Mollusca > Bivalvia > Adapedonta > Hiatellidae > Cyrtodaria > Cyrtodaria siliqua. The sequence goes on from JAWPHD010004787.1 coordinate 107,595, forward strand.
AAAGGGGCCATAATTCTGTCAAAATAAAAGCAAAAATTATATCACCTGACTCTGTGGTGTCAACTAATGATACTGAATAAATGTGTGAAGTTTCAATCCATTGTGTAATGTGGTTTAGGAGATACAAGCTGGGGACGCAGACGACGACGTCGACAATAAAGTGATGACAATAGCTCTTATTTTTCCTTCGGAGAAGTCAAGCTAATAAAATGGGACGCGACGGGATGGGACGGGACAGGATGCAACGCGACGGACAAAGTGATTCTTCGAAGCGGGGGTATAATGAATGTTTGTGTGCTTATCTCATATTTAATGTAATAAAACTATTTTATTATCATACATAAAACCTAATTCTTTAATGTGTTCATAATGGTAAGCAATGCAACCAAATAAATATGATGAAAACATACTGCTAATGTACAATATCTACAATATGACTGACAGTTTGCACGTAAAACAGTATTACATCCGGACACCCAGAGTTTACTGTAGTAAGGAGTCGTGATGAAATAAAACTGAAGAAAAGCTCAAAATCATTTAGCTGAACAAATTTTTTCTTGTCATTGCCTAAAGTAAACCACAGTAAGTGAACAAGAAAAATTAGGTGAAATGCCATATAAAGAAAAATGTATTCGAAATTTTGAAAACTCTTTTTTTTAAACCTGTTTTAAGGGCAATTTTAAAATCAAATGTGAAAGGTGAAAAGAATGGAAAGTAGGCCCCCAAGGACCCATAAAGCAATTATTTTATTTCCTAGATGATTTAAAGTTGAAATATCAGCCAAGACGATCAACACGTCATTTGACCGGACACGAAAGCACTTCTTTTTAACCTTTGACCTCTAAGTATGACTTTGTCCTCGTCGTCACGGCCCGGGATTTTGTGCACGACATGTCGTCTTTTGCCGTGAGCACTTGTGCCAAGTTATTTGAAAATCCGTCCATGAATGTCAGAGTTATTGACCGCACACGATAGTACGGGCAAACGGAATGACAGACGGACGGTGCGACTACTATATGTCGCCCTTCGGGGACATAAAAAACTATTTTCCAATAATGGAGAAAAGGGATGGAACTCTGGATCCCAATATCCCAAATGTGTTCACAAATCTTCAAACTTTCTGGTAAAAGATTTTACTTTAGTATAAAGCCAATACATTTTTCTTTCGAACCATATATAATAGTCATATATAATAGTCATATATATAATAGTCATATATAATAGTCATATATATAATAGTCATATATCAGTCTGCGAAATTAGCGGTAGTCCGGTTGTCCGGGACAACTAATTTCCGAACAGGACAACCACGAGTTCCCAGTTTGGTTGTCCGATCGGACAACTAAACTTTCTGAAAGTGCAATGATCAAAACAAGTATAAAAGTCGAACAGGAAACACGATTTTTCATATTGACGTTGAGAAAAATACTGTGACACCGGTATAAATGCTACGAGGAATTGATCAATTAATTGTATCCCTCTAGGGAAGGTCAGAAGACGTCACGACCTCGTTTTTGATCGGATTTTGCCGAATTCTTTATTTTGTATAGAGCAACCAATCGGAGCGGACTCGTCGGATTCCGTCTTTCGGGAATCCATATTTTATAGAGTACGTGATTGGCGAATAGTTCCGATCGATAGAGCAACGGAAAACTACAATTATTCACGAACGGTTCGTGAATTATTCCACCCAATGAAAATAAAATAAACATCAACAATATGCTAATTAGTGCATGCGTCGGTAAAAACGTGTTTCCGGTTGTGACAAAATGTCAATGTTGCGCTATGTAACAGATGATGGCGTTGATGATGAGTCTGATGATGACTCAGACTGTGACTTTTCGGAGATTGACATAGAAAATCTTCATATAAAATATACGAAAGAATAAATTCTGAATAAATATTATAGAGACATCAAGTTTTGCTTTGTTTACATATATCTTCAGAGTAATAATTTATAAAGCCTTCCGTTTTTAAAAGAAATATTTCGGGCAACCATTTCTCCTTTCGGGCAACCAAATTTTGATGAAATGGTTGCCCAAAGGACAACCAAGTCCAAAAGTTAATTTCGCAGACTGATATATGTCATATATAATAGTAATATATGTCATATATAATAGTCATATATAATAGTCATATATGTCATATATAATAGTCATATATGTCATATATAATAGTCATATATAATAGTCATATATGTCATATATAATAGTCATATATAATAGTCATATATAATAGTCATATATAATAGTCATATATAATAGTCATATATGTTTAACACCGCTTGGTGACCACAATTTTTTTTTCACTGAGGTCTTTTACAGGCAAATGTGGTCAGTGAAACAATATTAATTTGTAGTGTATGTTGTTTTGTCTTTTCTTTGCAGATTAATGTTCTACATCTGTGTGTCCCATTATTTATCAATAGAAATCATCACCTGTAGTTATCAAGGTGCTGACTTAAATTTGATTTGGTACAAATAAATGAAGTTATTATTGTATTATCTTCAAGCATGATTTCATCAAACCATCATGAATAAGAATTCCCCAGGTGACTGCCAGGAAATAATAATCTAACTTATAATGAATTTATAGATGTAAATTCCTGATGTTGGTAACAGTGCTGATAACTGCAGACAGAGGAATCACCTTGTGTCAGTCACGCAACAACACCAGACAAGTCATAACAATAGTGCAGGAATCACCTTGTGTAAGTCACGCAAGTCATAACAATAGTCCAGAAATCGCCTTGTGTCAGTCATGCAACAACACCAGGCAAGTCATAACAATAGTGCAGGAATCGCCTTGTGTCAGTCATGCAACAACACCAGACAAGTCATAACAATAGTGCAACATGACTTCATGTAATATCCTACCTAGATCATATGCCATGAAGTCTGGGGAGTAACACTTGGCACCTAAGCTGACAGACGTATCATTGTGAGTGTTGCCACCGAATACCAGCATCTGGTTACCTAGCAACACGGCAGAATGTAAGTAACGTGACGAATAACTTCTAGCTAAGATTTTCCTGAAAATAAACATCGAATATAAGTATATGTAATACCTTCAACAATAACATTACAATTATAAAATTATTTTGTTTTATATAAATGTTATATTAATGAAAAGAAGATAACAAGTAGAACTTATAAAGGTAATGATGATGACGATGATGATAATGATGATAATGATGATGATGATGATGATAACAATTACGAGGATGATAATGATGATATTGATGATGATCATCATAATAATGATGATGATAATGAGGAAGATATTGATGATAATGATGATGAAAATGATGATGATGATAGTGATGATGATGATGATGATAACAATTACGAGGATGATAATGATGATATTGATGATGATCATCATAATAATGATGATGATAATGAGGAAGATATTGATGATAATGATGATGAAAATGATGATGATGATAGTGATGATGATATTGATGATGATCATCATAATAATAATGATGATAATGAGGAAGATATTGATGATAATGATGATGAAAATGATGATGATGATATTGATGATGATCATCATAATAATGATGATGATAATGAGGAAGATATTGATGATAATGATGATGAAAATGATGATGATGATAGTGATGATGATATTGATGATGATCATCATAATAATAATGATGATAATGAGGAAGATATTGATGATAATGATGATGAAAATGATGATGATGATATTGATGATGATCATCATAATAATGATGATGATAATGAGGAAGATATTGATGATAATGATGATGAAAATGATGATGATGATATTGATGATGATCATCATAATAATAATGATGATAATGAGGAAGATATTGATGATAATGATGATGAAAATGATGATGATGATAGTGATGATGATTATGATAATGATGATAATGATGATGACAATGATGATACTAATGATGCTGATGAATGATGATGTTTGTGATAATAATGTGGATAATAATGACTATGATGAATGATAATTATGTCTGTTTGTATGGTGTTTTATGTCATATATGATGGTCGATTTTTTGTGGTGGAGACAGACCACCCACTTTTCCTGGGTAGAACCAGTACTGTACACCTCCCGCCATCCGTAAGAAGCAACACTTCCTCACAAAGATAATGATGATGATGATAATGATGACAACGATGATGATGATGATGATAATGATGATGACGACAATAATGCTGATGCTTGTGATAATGATAATGATGATGTTTTTGTGACGCCAACAACTACGATGACATGATGATGATGATGATGATGATGATAGTACATACTGATTATCAATATCACGTAACTTCAACAGAGAAAGGCACTTAAAAGAAACATTGAAAAATGTTTAAAGGCAGAATATGCTTATTAACACATAAACTGAAACAGCTGACTAGGAAACATTACAACTTAGAGAATAAAATTAAACTGTACACATGCCGAATAAATATTTGTGTACTAATTACGCTGTAATTACGCTCCCCTACAGGCTGCGCTGATGATAAGCACAACACAGGAAGTGTGCAGATCCAAATGGTTTATTTATAGTATAGGTAATGTTTATGTATTAAACACAAGAGTTAAAATGTCAGCGTGCCTTTTTAAAAAAGCGTACGTTTCTAATCAGTTGTTTCTATTAACAGCTGGGTTACTTTGGGTGATTTAACGCAAATTTGATGGTAATATTATACACAGATACTTGACACAAAGTCTCTATCATCTCCGTTAAGGTTAACAATAAGCATATTCCGACTTTAAATCTGCTATTTATGGGATAAGAATCAGTTTGACAAATGTCAGCTTGGAAAAGATCTTCCAGTTAACCAAAGCCTGGTTTACTCACCAATATCTCCGCGTAGGATGGTAGGAGTAGAGTTTGTCTGTGAGAGAATACTGGGTAGTACTGCCCGAGATGTAGCCGCCATACACAAATATTTCACCGGTCTTGTAGTACACGCTAGAGTGACCATAACCGCCCTTCACTAGGGCCCCTGTTGTCTCGGCTAATCTTACAGGCCTACCTGCTTCATCTGTATAAAGGAAGACAACTCTCAATGAACGTTATCAGACGAGTTCTACTATATACGTAAGTAACAATGCATTTAAATTCTGTATCAACGATATAGGTAGCCAAAAATGGGTGCCAATACCACCCATTGCTCGCCTTCATAAAATATCTTTTAAATATGGATATGTGTTTAAATAAAAGTTAGTTAGAAAAAGTAAAAGAAATAGTTATGTTTCAATCTCCTAATATATATGATCTTAAACACAGATGTACACCCCACACACACACCCTCACGCTCTATCTCTCTATTTGTGTGCGCCAATTATCCTGAGACTAGTTATTTATATATTTGTATTTGGCATATCAGCAGGGTTTTTTTTTTTTAAAAATAGCACTCAGCAGCTACAGAGGAATCTAGAGTCACTCCCAGAAAAATAGAGAGTGAGCACTCAGCAGCTACAGAGGAATCCAGAGTCACTCCCAGAAAAATAGAGAGTGAGCACTCAGCAGCTACAAAGGAATCCAGAGTCACTCCCAGAAAAATAGAGAGTGAGCACTCAGCAGCTACAAAGGAATCCAGAGTCACTCCCAGAAAAATAGAGAGTGAGCACTCAGCAGCTACAAAGGAATCCAGAGTCACTCCCAGAAAAATAGAGACTCAGCAGCTACAGAGGAATCCAGAGTCACTCCCAGAAAAATAGAGTGAGCACTCAGCAGCTACAGAGGAATCCAGAGTCACTCCCAGAAAAATAGAGACTCAGCAGCTACAAAGGAATCCAGAGTCACTCCCAGAAAAATAGAGTGAGCACTCAGCAGCTACAGAGGAATCCAGAGTCACTCCCAGAAAAATAGAGAGTGAGCACTCAGCAGCTACAGAGGAATCCAAAGTCACTCCCAGAAAAATAGAGGGAGCACTCAGCAGCAACAGAGGAATCCAGAGCCACTCCCAGAAAAATAGAGGGAGCACTCAGCAGCAACAGAGGAATCCAGAGCCACTCCCAGAAAAATAGAGTGAGCACTCAGCAGCTACAGAGGAATCCAGAGTCACTCCCAGAAAAATAGAGAGTGAGCACTCAGCAGCTACAGCACTCAGCAGCTACAGAGAAATCCAGAGTCACTCCCAGAACAAGAGGCCCAAGAGAGCCTATGGACGCTCTACTGGCTAATATGGCTCTTATGACATCAATGAAGCAAGTGACTATCGTCTTAAAGAGGCAAAATATAGCCATAACTCCGCCATTACTGGTCCGATCTGGCTGGTTTTCCAAGTTAATAATAAAAAAAAAAAATTAAGTAAATAAATTAAAAATAAAAAAATAAATAAATAAAAAAAATAAGAAAAAAATAAGAAAAAAATAAAAAAAAAATTAAGTAAAAAAATAAAAATAAAAATAAACAAGAGGTCAATGACCTTGAAGCTCTACTGATTGATTTTGATTTCAGGAAGTAGTCGCTACAGACTTGTTTTTTGAAAATCTATTTTTAACCGTGGCGGCCATCTTGAATTTCAGGCCGACCTGAAATTTTGCTAAGATCAATAAGACATTAAGAGCAACATTCCTGTAAAGTTTCATGAAAATCCGTCAGGTAGTTTCAAAGAAGTAGTCGCTACAAGTTTTCATTATATAACTCTATGTAAACAAAGCAGCCATGTTTAAGGTCAAATCAAAACGATTTTCGATAAGGACCAACATCATGTCATACTGATCATTTTAGAAAAAGTCCCATATCAATATCTCTTATTGTTTTTGGGAAGTAGTCGCTACAAATTTATTTATTTTAAATCTATTTTTAGCTGTGGCGGCCATCTTGAATTTCCGGCCGACCTGAAATTTTTCTAGGATCAACTAGACATCAAGAGCAACATTCCTGTGAAGTTTCATGAACATCCGTCAAGTAGTTTCAGAGGAGTAGTCGCTACAAGTTTTTACTATATAACTCTATGTAACCAAAGATGGCCACTGGCAGCCATGTTTAACGTCGAATCAAAATAATTTTCCACAAGGATCTACATCATGTCATGCTGATCATTTTAGAAAAAGTCCCATATCAATATCACTTATAGTTTTCAAGAAGTAGTCGCTACAAACTTATTTTTTAAAAATCTATTTTTAGCTGTGACGGCCATCTTGAATTTCCGGCCGACCTGAAATTTTGATAGGATCAATTAGACATCAAGAGCAACATTCCTGTAAAGTTTCATGACAATCCGCCAAGTAGTTTCAGAGGAGTAGTCGCTACAAGTTTTTACTATATAACTCTATGTAAACAAAGATGGCCGCTGGCAGCCATGTTTAACGTTGAATCAAAACGATTTTTGACTAGGATCAACATCATGTAATGCTGATCATTTTAGAAAAAGTCCCATATCAATATCACTTATAGTTTTCAAGAAGTAGTCGCTACAAACTTATTTTTTAAAAATCTATTTTTAGCTGTGACGGCCATCTTGAATTTCCGGCCGACCTGAAATTTTTCTAGGATCAATTAGACATCAAGAGCAACATTCCTGTAAAGTTTCATGACAATCCGCCAAGTAGTTTCAGAGAAGTAGTCGCTACAAGTTTTTACTATATAACTCTATGTAAACAAAGATGGCCGCTGGCAGCCATGTTTAACGTTGAATCAAAACGATTTTTGACTAGGATCAACATCATGTCATGCTGATCATTTTAGAAAAAGTCCCATATCAATATCACTTATAGTTTTCAAGAAGAAGTCGCTACAAACTTGTATTTTAAAACTCTATTTTTAGCTTTGGCGGCCATCTTGGATTTCACATCAACATGAATTTTTGCTAGGATCAACTAGACTTTATGGGCAACATTTCTGTAAAGTTTCATGAATATCCATCCAGTAGTTTCAGCTGTGAAGTCGCTACAAATAAAAGTTTACGGACAGACAGACGGACAGACGGACAGACGGACAGACGGACAGACGGACGGACGACGGACACCGCACCACGGCATAAGCTCCGCTGATCTCTGATCAGTTGAGCTAAAAATAAAATAAAAATATTTTTTTTTATAAAAACAAATATATAAAAAAAAAAAATTAAAAAATAAAGAAATTAAAAATTTTAAAACAAGCACTTCTGTACAACTGTGACCCCCGCAGGGCGGGGCCAGATGTGACCCCAGGGTCACCATTTGAACAAAATTGGTAAAGGACCATAGCAACAGCAAAATTTTAAACCTCTGGCTCTTGCAGTTTCCGAGAAGAAGATTTTTTAAGCTTTTTTCCTATACATGTCTAGGTAAAACATGTGACCCTTTGGTCACCATTTGAACAAAGTTGGTAAAGGACCATAAGCTTATAATAAATGTAAAATATCAAACCTCTGGCTCTTGTAGTTTCCGAGAAGTAGATTTTTAAAAAAAAAAATCCTATATAAGTCTATGTAAAACTGTGACCCTCGGGGCGGGGAAAAATTTGGCCCAAGGGTCACCATTTGAACAATCTTAGTAGAGGACCATAAGCTGATGCTACATGTAATACATGAGAGCTCTGTGCCATGTGGTTCCAGAGAAGAAGATTTTTTCAGTTTTTCCCTATACAAGCCTATGTAAAACTGTGACCCCCTGGGTGGGGCCAAATGTGACCCCTGGGTCACCATTTGAACAAACTTGGTAGAGGACCACAAGCTTATAGCAAATGCAAAATATTAAACCTCTGGCTCTTGCAGTTTCAGAGAAGAAGATTTTTTAAGTTTTTCCCTATACATGTCTGTAAAACATGTGACCCTTGGGGCGGGGCCAAATGTGACCCGAGGGTCACCATTTGAACAAACTTGGTAAGGGACCATAAGCTTATAGTAAATGCAAAATATCAAACCTCTAGCTGTTGTACTTTTCGGGAAGATGATTTTTTTTTAAAAAATCCTATATACATCTATGTAAAACTGTGACCCCTGGGGTGTGGACAATTTTGACCCCAGGGTCACCATTTGAACAAACTTTGTAGAGGACCATAAGCTGATGCTACATGTAATACAAGAGAGCTCTGTGCCTTGTGGTTTCAGAGAAGAAGATTTTTTAAAGTTTTTTCCTATATGTCTATATGAAAAACATGCAAAACCTCAATATACAAACTTTGGACCCCCGGGACACGGCCATTTTTGACCCCGGGGACTTTCTTTGAACAAACTTGATAGTCTAGGCGTTGGCGATCATTTTAAAAGAAAAACTGTTGAAATCTGTCCAGCGGTTCTGGAGGAGAAGATTTTTTAAGGTTTCGACTATATATGGTAATGGCAGCCATCTTGGATGTAGCGCTGACCTAATTTTAACAAATCTAAAAAGCATTCACCTAAGGATCATCCATGTGAAGTATGGTCAAAATTAGCCAAGCGGTTTCTGAGGAGAAGTCGTTTGAAGAAAAGTTAACGGACGACAGACGACGGACGACAGACAACACACCATCCCATAAGCTCTGCTGGCCCTTGGCCAGTAGAGCTAAAAATAGAGTGAGCACTCAGCAGCTACAGAGGAATCCAGAGTCACTCCCAGAAAAATAGAGGGAGCACTCAGCATCTACAGAGGAATCCAGAGTCACTTCCAGAAAAATAGAGGGAGCACTCAGCAGCTACAGAGGAATCCAGAGTCACTCCCAGAAAAATAGAGTGAGCACTCAGCAGCTACAGAGGAATCCAGAGTCACTCCCAGAAAAATAGAGAGTGAGCTACAGAGGAATATGTAATCACATTTTCATATATCCATAAGATGTTTTAAAATTTGATGCATATGGTCATCCCAACCTCCACCCAAATACAGTTTATTTTTGATATATTTTCATGGAACTGTTTGTGTATTTTACGTCACGAGCGTGAAAAAGCCATGAGGAGGCACATCAAACTAACTGGCAGAACGAGACTTTGTACGCAGACTACAGTTCTAGGGTTGCAGCAGGCATGATACCATACTAGTATAATACCAACATACCCTGAGGCCCGCTACCCTCATTTATATTTCTAGTGACCCCTACAGTGTACTTACCTAGATTGATCTCATGGACCCTGTTCATATAGCCGTACACGGGGCTGTGACCAAATATGATATACATGACACTGCCCACAATGACGGCTGTGTGACCGGCGAGCGACTCGGTCTCGTTATAGTCCTGGTATGACCACTGGTTCCCGGTCATGTTGTACACCCACAGTCGACTCTCAATGTGCTTCCCTGACACGCCCCCGAACACGTACAGGCACTCCTGTAACAAGCCAGCAAATGTTGTCAGGTTTATAGTCCATGATGATTAAGCAGAGAAGAAACAGGTGAGGTAATTATAATAGGTTTTAACATATTAATTAAATGTACAACTTGTGTATATATACGATGCAGATGCTCTTTCGGTACAGGTGATGATTGAGAATTTATACATGACAACCTTTAATGAGAGTAAGGCTCTCTTGACACTGTTCCTTCTAGACAAGTTTCAGTGTAATGCAACCAGTTTTTATCTATAGATTTACAAGATGTTGCTTTTAATTTTAATTTTACAACAGACAGTATTAGCAGTCATAGTTTTTTCTTCAGGAACATAAACATTGCTCTGTATCATATCTTGTTTTTCTTGACAGATAAAAGAACACAACAAGAGCCCTAATTGTTAAAAACAAATACAATAAATCTAAATTTGTATTCCTGTGTATCAATCATGATTAATACACTGACCTTATACTCCACTAGTGAGTGTCCGTACACAAACTGGGGATTATCTGTGGATACGGGAGTCACAGAGCGCCATTTCTGTGACGTTACATTGTATCTGCATCAACAAATGGAAGAGAAATATGAAATTATGATATACAGTTTCTGAGGCATGGATAAAATGAGGAAATGCTGAAACAATAGATTCTGAGGTATGGATAAAATGAGGAAATGCTGAAACAATAGATTCTGCGGTATGGATAAAATGAGGTAATGCTGAAACAATAGATTCTGAGGAATGGATAAAATGACACATCGATATATACGATATAACAGTATTTTTTTTGTATTTTCATTTGTTTTGGAACAGATTTACATCAATTTCTGGGAGTATAAATATAAAAGTAGTTTGGTGAGCAGTGTAATGATATAACAATCACTCTTTGTGTCTTTGTGACCATATTATAGTCTGCTAAACGTTAACAACATGAAGAAACGTAATAAAGAATAAGGAATAAAAGTAATAAGGAAGAGCAAATGCAGTTCCTCCCATCTTTTGCTTTAATATAGTTCTCAGTTCAAACTACCAACCCTCTCAAATGTGCAATACAGATTTACTGCTATCAATTCCAAGTAATTTACTAAACTTCAGTTACATTATAAACAGGGAGATAATTTTCATAAATTTCTGAATTTCTTTTGAGTCTAACAGAGACAGACATCTATTAAGCCTTCATATATTTCTTACACAATAAGGAAGTCTGTAGATTTCCCAAAAGCGTATCCACCAGTAATCCACATTTCATCGTTGATAAGAACTGACGCCGATGATGCTCGACCATCGGGAGGATTAAGATTATCCAGACTCATCCATGTCTCCTGCTTCACAGACAAGCTGCAGTCTTTTCCTGTAATGCATCACATAATAACATATCAGCTTGTGCAATTCCTGTATACCACTTTTTTCACACACAATCTAAATATTTGCAAACTTGCAATGGAACTTGATTAAAGCCACCAAATATACACTTTCCAAACTGTAAAATGTAGGTATTCAAGGGTGTTAGCCAGACTGTGTGGGTAAAACCAGATGCAGATACATTCTTCAAAAGAAACCCTTTTCCCCCTGCACTTAGAAGGACTGGAATGGTAAATGGTCATGTTATAATGCCCTTTTACACATGCCACAGTCTGGGATTACCGTTGAAGATACAAATGACTGCATTTCCTAGTTATAAACAACTGTGGTATCAAGAAGCAAATCTAGCAACAGCTGTACAACATAATTCTGTGGGCACTTACCTTTATACTGTGTATGGCAGTGACATATCCCATCTTCACAGGTGCCCTGACTGGAACACAAGTTAGGACATTTCTCTATCTCACAATACTCGCCCATATGGTCATTGTCACAGACACAAGTCTTGTTCACACACACCCCCGACTGAGAACAATCCCGTGGGCAGTCTCCAACACTATAAAAGACAGACAGAAACATAAGCTGTATTGTTAAACCAATGAAAGATCAAATGTACACTTTTAAATGGGCCGTTGTGAAAGCTGGTCACTACATACATATGATGTGTATTCTGTATCCACTAAACTGCAAATATTATAACAAACAAAAAAACAAACTGAATCGCTCACCTGATAATCTTTTCTATTGTAGACACTTTCAACAGAAGTGTTGAGATAAAATAGGTCCGGTAAGTTCAGAGATGATGTTTTTTAACTCTATGTAAAACTGAAACCATATGGTTACCATTTGAACAAACTTTTTCAATTTTTTCCTGCGATACAAGTCTATGTAAAACATGTGAACCCATAAGCTTATCCAAAATATTAGGCTCAAGCTCTTGTAGTTTGACAGACAGATGACATACCATTGGTGAAGCTTACCTGACCTGACAGACAGATGACATACCATTGGTGAAGCTTACCTGACCTGACAGACAGATGACATACCATTGGTGAAGCTTACCTGATTTTCGTCAGTCTACCGGATTACTGCAGTACCTACCTGTATGTTAGGTTAAAGCCGGTCATGTTGTATGCTGCATCACTGTAGAAATACAGGTAAGCCTTGCCTGAGTGGGCTATAATCTCGGCTAAACTGTTGTTTACAGTTATATTTGCTAACACTAAACCACTGAAATACACAAATACGACTGATTACAAATTACTGGTATTATAAACATTCATTCTACTTACTCATCTGGTAGAGATTATGTAACTGCTGGGATCGATTACAGGGAAATCCTTCATGAGATGGTAGACAACACACGTCTACCACCTAGTGAAGGATTTCCATGTAATCGATCACAACAGTTAAATAATCTATTACATTTTTAATGAGATTATGTATGATTTTAACCAATTTATTCGCTTTATTTAGCGTTATCGTTATTATGATCCAGTGATAATCAGGGAGAAATAAGGATCCATAGTGATAATCGGGGAGAAATAAGGATCTACAGTAACAATCAGGGGAAATAATGATCAAGTGATAATCAGGAGGAAATAATGATCCATAGGGATAATCAGGAGGAAATAATAATCCCTAGTGATAACCAGGGGGAAATAATGATCCATAGTGACAATCAGGAGAAATAATGATCCGTATGATAATCAGGGGGTATATAATGATCCATATGATAATCAGGGAGAAATAATGATCCATAGTGATAATCAGGGAGAAATAATGATTCATAGCGACAATCAGGGGAAATATTGATCCAGTGAAAATCAGGTGAAATAATGATGCATACTGATAATCAGGGGGAAATAATGATCCATAGTGATAATCAGGGGGAAATAATGATCCATAAGATAATCAGGGGGAAATAATGATCCATATGATAATCAGGGAAAATAATGATCTGAATGATAATCAGGGGGAAATAATGATCCATAAGATAATCAGGGGAAATAATGATCCATATGATAATCAGGGGAAATAATTATCCATATGATAATCAGGAAAAAAAATGATCCATAAGATAATCTGGGGGGAAATATTGATCCACATGATAATCAGGGGGAAATATTGATCCATATGATAATCAGGGGGTAAATAATGATCCATATGATAAGCTGTGGGGGGGAATAATGATCCATATGATAATCAGGAGGAAATAACAATCCAAATGATAATCAGGGGGAAATAATGATCCAGTAATAATCAGGTGGAATAATGATCCAAAGGGATAACCAGGGGGAAATAATGATCCATAGTGACAATCAGGGGGAAATAATGATCCATAAGATAATCAGGGGGAAATAATGATCCATAAGATAATCAGGGGAAATAATGACCCATATGATAATCAGGGTAAATAATTATCCATATGATAATTAGGGGAAATAATGATCCGTAAGATAATCTGGGGGGAAATATTGATCCATATGATAATCAGGGGGTCAATAATGATCCATATGATAATCTGGGGGGGGGGGGGGGGGGGGGGGGGGGGGGGGGGGGAATAATGATCCATATGATAATCAGGAGGAAATAACAATCCAGGGGAAAATAATGATTCCAGTAATAATCAGGTGGAATAATGATCCATAGGAATAACCAGGGGGAAATAATGATCCATAGTGACAAACAGGAGAAATAATGATCCGTATGATAATCAGGGGGTATATAATGATCCATATGATAATCAGGGAGAAATAATGATCCATAGTGATAATCAGGGAGAAATAATGACAATCAGGCCTAAAAAAAAAAAAGGGTGTTTCTGGTTTCACCCTGTCAAAAAGTTAGGGTAGGTAGGTAGGAAAAAGTTGTTTATTTAGATATTTTTTTTATATATATTGTTCGCATATATTATGCCATTTTTGTACTAAGGCAACTTCTTGATAACCTTTGCAAACAGTTTGGATCCAGATTAGATGCTTAACAACTCTGGCTAATAAAATTATCATTTGAATACAAATATTTGTTGTTTGATTGCAATATTTCCTTTTTTTTTTGTAATATTTCCTTTTTTTTTCTTTCTTTTTTTTTTTTTTTGCTAAAAATAATTAGGGTCGGCAGTGAAAAAGTAGGGTAGGTTGGGAAACCGGAAACACACTTATTTTTTTGTTAGGCCTGAGGGGTAATATTGATCCAGTGAAAATCAGGTGAAATAATGATCCATACTGATAATCAGGGGGAAATAATGATCCATACTGATAATCAGGGGGAAATAATGATCCATAAGATAATCAGGGGGAAATAATGATCCATATGATAACCAGGGAAAATAATGATCTGTATGATAATCAGGGGGAAATAATGATCCATAAGATAATCAGGGGGAAATAATGATCCATATGATAATCAGGGGAAATAATGATCCATATCATAATCAGGGGACATAATGATCCGTATGATAATCGGGGGCAAATAATGATCCATAAGATAATCTGGGGGAAATATTGATCTATATGATAATCAGGGGGAAATATTGATCCATATGATAAACAGGGGGTAAATAATGATCCATATGATAATCTGGGGTGAAATAATGATCCATATGATAATCAGGATGAATAATGATCCATATGATAATCAGGGGGAAATAATGATTCATAGTGATAATCATCAGGAAATAATTATCCAGTGATAATCAGGAGAAAATAATAATCCATAGTGATAATCATCAGGAATAATTATCAACAGTGATAATCAGGGAGAAATAATGATCCATAGTGATAATCAGTGGGAAATAATGATCCATAGTGATAATCAGGTGGAATAATGATCCATATGATAATCAGGAGGAAATAATTATCCATAGTGATACTCAGGAGGAAATAGTGATCCATAGTGATAATCAGTGGGAAATAATGATCCATAGTGATAATCAGGAGGAAATAGTGATCCATAGTGATAATCAGTGGGAAATAATGATCCATAGTGATAATCAGGTGGAATAATGATCCATGCAATAATCATGAGGAAATAGTGATCCATAGTGATAATCAGGTGGAATAATGATCCATACAATAATCAGGAGGAAATAATGATCCATAGTGATATCGGGTGGAATAATGATCCATACAATAATCAGGAGGAAATAATGATCCATAGTGATAAGCAGGTGGAATAATGATCCATAGTGAATAATCAGGAGGAAATAATGATCCATAGTGATATCAGGTGGAATGATGATCCATAGTGATAATCAGGTGGAATAATGATCCATAGTGAATAATCAGTGAGAAATAACGATCCATAGTGATAATCAGGTGGTATAATTAATAATTAATTGAATGTTGTTTAACGCCTCATCAACACAGTATAGGTTATTTAAAGCCGCCCCTGAGAGAGGGGAAGGATACATAGGAATCCGGGAACCAGTGTTTTAGCCAGCCAACCGTGCAGCTGTCTTTTGCACGGCCGTTTTTGAAAAATCGCGGCCAATATTTGGAGGAGTGGGTTTGGTACAATTTTTTTTATTTTTTTTTATTAAACAACACTTCGAAACTCTTACTGTCTCAATATTGTTATGTTTTGTATACATTTATAGAAGAAAGGTGATCTAAAATGCAACTTTTTAACCATTATCTGTGAACATAAATTACCCCAGAGACACCCACTTGTCGCGAATTGGCGCATAGCGCGTGTTAGCAAATTGTTTTGCACACCCTGTTCTCATATTTGCACACCCGGTTCTTGAATTTCTGCCTAATACACTGCCCGGAACCCTGCCCTTCTCTTATTATCGAATAGATAATGATCCATAGTGATAATCAGGGGGAAATAACGATCCATAGTGATAATCAAGGGTAACGGACGCATGGACGGACAGACGGAGGCGATCTTAATATATCCTGTTTTTTTTCAAAAACGTGGGTATAACAAGAGAAAAGCCTGTTGGCGTTTCAGCCGGGTTTTCCATAATTTGATAGATGAGTCACTTGAATAGTATATGCAAGATGTTCACAGAGTTTAGTTTCTTTTCAAAATACAGTATTTGTGATTAAACTTGTTTCAAGTTATTGACAAACTGGACGTAAACTTGAAGCAAATTCCAAGTAATTATGAAAATATTCAAGGGGGATAATTCTGAAAATACTCTGAAACTGTTTTTCTATTTTTTGTTACAGTTATAATCAGGGGAGACCTCAAATGCAATCCCAAGCTTCCTTTTCATATAAGGTACATATCCAGAAGGTTTCAGGCCAATATCTCATTCCTGACTGAAGTTATCGAGCGGAAACCCATTTTTTTATTTTTAGTAACAGTGACCTTGACCCCCCAATGGCCCCAAATGCAAATGTACATCAGATATAAACTTATAAACTTTTTGGGATCTTGTGTTCCCAAACTTGCAGACGTTTCATCTTTAAGCAGTAAGTTCTTTAAGACATACCTTTGATAAGATTGCTCGTTAAAAAATAATTATTAAAGCCTAAAATGCAACCCCACCACCATCCATCATTCACCAAATGCAATGTACATACTGTATAGTATTTTTTTATCACATATATTTACCTGAAAGCACCAATCAATGGGGAGTACACAGAATCTCCGTCAAATATATACAGGTGATCCCATCCACACTCAGTGGCAAACTGGTAAGTCTTTAGATGTATAGGTGCCCCCGGGGGGTCGGGCTCCAGTAACCACATACACTTATTGTCCTCAGAATAGTTCCCCGCCCCATCACTTATCACTCCATCGTGCTCGGTAAGTCTGAAAGGAAAAAAGAACATGATTGTGTATCATCTATATGTAGCATTTATAAACACTGTATGTCACCTTGAGACCTGAACTGGGTACCATTTATAAACACTGTATGCGCACTTAAGACCTGAACTGGGTACCATTTATAAACACTGTATCACTGTACATGTATGTGACCTTGAGATCTGAACTGGGTACCATTTATAAACACTGTATGTGACCTTGATACCTGAACTGGGTACCATTTATATACTGTATTACTATGTGACCTTGAGAACTTTTTCTGGCTGAAGTCATTTTTATGTACAATTATTCAATAACTTACAAAAGAAATGGAAGCAAAAGACTATTAGACTTTCTATTTTTCGGAAAATCGGATGTGGAAAAATTCGAGAGCAATAAAACATTTTGTGGATATTGTACCGGGCCACGATAGTTATATGGCATTCCATTCAATTAGTAATACTGGAAATTATAATATATAATTTTAATTGATCGTTATTTGTAACAGGTTTTTACTAGTAAGCTGTTATTATTAATACATCAATACATGGGGTCTTTGGTCAGAAACAGATTTTTTTAAAAAAGAATTCTGGGTCATAAACCCATTGTTAGTGCCGTCTTCTAAAAATGTATCTATATTGCGCACTCTATATTGCAAAGAATGCCTGGATTACGGATATTTATGTCGTTGAAGAAATATGACTTTCGCACAACAAAAATGAACAAAACTTGTGATTAAATGCATTAAACGTTTAATATATGGATATGTTTCGAAATTTACTCATGTATTTATCAGTCGTAACAACTTGTACAGAGCTGTACTGTATGTACATGTATGCGAGGTTTAAAGTGTTTTTTAACAATCTGCGTCATATCACAATGGGGTCTACTTGTTGCACTGAGCATAATACTCCACTTTATATGGCTGTCACATTTAAATACCAAGACTTCGACAGTTTACATAATACCCCACTCAGTCCATTATACAAACACCGCCAGGCCAACCTGTCCGTGTACCTACAGTTTAGTGCAGGGTTCTCAATAGACGCGTACACACGCGTTTTGACGCATGGAATTTCAATTTGACCCATTTCTGACGCATCTAATTTACGTAATACGACCTGTGCGTTTTTATGACGCGCGTGTATTTGCTTCCAAGCATCAACCCAATACCTATTTTCGATAGTCCAAACATCACAACAATGAGCACGCGCTGCATAAACAGTGATTGACACCTTGCCTGACGACCTTGATCGCCTCTCGACCAATCAAATTCGCTGCCGTCGCATCTTGTGTGCCAGAGGCGGAAATAACCTGTCTGTAAATGGTGTCACTGTGTAATCTAATGGCTGCTATTGTCGGTGATTGTGTTGATCATTTTATGATTATCTTTGAAGTTTATGATGCGTTGTGCGGGTGGAGACTATTATGACTTGATTGGATTAACTGTTTGATTGCTACCGGCTTCTGATTGATTACCGGTTAATTACACTGAACTGCGATAAAACAGAAGCTAGCGGTCAAAGTGTGAACAGATAAAATCGGCAAAAATAAAATTGACTTTATTTGTGTTTGTTGTTTGTTTATTTGTGTTGTTGTTCGTTAATTTTTTTTTACGCACGTTTTAAAGAATAAATACAGTTTTAATGCGGATAATTTAAATATTTATAAATCGGCGAAATGTACATAAAAATAGTGTTTTTTAACCTGGGTTTTATTCAGTCAAAAACTTAATTTACTGTACTGTAATATTATACAGTGTACTATACTACAGAATGTACTGTACTGTAATATCATAGTGTGTACTATACTACAGAACAGGGCTTCTAAAATTTTAAAATGCAAATCGGTCCAGGTTTTTAACTGCCGTAAGAATCGCGCTTATTTTGAAAAAATCACTAAAATCGCCGTACCCCACCCACCGTCAGCTGCACCATGATTTTTTTCCGTTCAGTCATTGATATAGAGAACTATTTAAAATGTATGTTTGTATTATATTTGTATTCTAACTTACTTTATCACAATTTGTACATTTTAATGACTGACATCATGTCTTCGCTTTACTGAATGAATAATTTTCACTCAATATTAAAATTGTTGATCATTTGAGAAATTGAACCGGAAGCGTCTAATAAACCGGGTAGGTATAAAACGCGGACTAACACGCGCGGATTAGCGGATTATATACGACTTTACATAAATTTGAGTAATATCGTTTTTCATCAATTAGCTTAATTAATACCAAATGTTACGACTAACGCAAACAATTTCGGTCCGACTTCAAAAAAAAACGGTGTCAGGTTTGATCACTTTCCTTAATATTATACTTAAAGTTATTGTAAAAAAATAATCAAACAAGCAATTAACACATCTCGGTATTTTAATGACGCAAACAAATTTCAATCCCAGCTTTGGCCACTTAAAAAAAAAAACCGACACAAGCAAACAGGCTAACACCTTACGACTAACGGTATATCAAAGAAATCACAGACGGTAACACTCGCTTCAGTGAACCGACAGAACGCGTGATATACTTTTACTGATCACACATCAAAGGCGTGCTACATGGCTATAGACTCTTCCGGAAAACTCCCTACTATCGGTAATGGTTTAGTCCAAATTGACCAAATTGACCTACTTTCGCACAGCGAGTGACAAACAATCGTGTTATGGATCAAAGAATATTGCCGCAAGGCATATTTCAAGGAGTGTGTAAGGTAATTGTAGACTTTTTAACGACCGATAGATAAAATATCTGGGACCGATTTTAACAGAGATTTTGAAAATAAAATCGGTCCGGAGAAACAGAATTCGGTCTGGGGACCGACGAACCGGCGATTTTAGAAGCCCTGCTACAGAATGTACTGTACTGTAATATTATAGAGTGTACTATACTACAGAATGTACTGTACTGTAATATTATAGAGTGTACTATATGTACTGTAATATTATAGAGTGTACTATACTACAGAATGTACTGTACTGTAATATTATAGTGTACTATACTACAGAACGTACTGTACTGTAATATTATAGAGTGTACTATACTACAGAATTATTTTTTTAAATAGATGAAATTAATAAAATGAGAATAGATTTCTTGAGAATTAAACATACATTAAAGACAAACTGTCCTTTGTTTTCTTGTTTAATGTTCCAAATATACATACATACAATTGGTGCAAACAGAGATTGTGTTATAATAACACCAATAACTTATAATATTAACAAATGTGGACCCCAATTTATAAAACATCCTAACATAACTTTGAAATCTTTGACATAATGACACATTATTGTAAAATGGAATAGTAGTTTTTTAAGTTCAAATGAATATATATTCTTGCACACCTTTCTTTGTAATACAAATTATACAATCTTTACAGAATTCACTACAATTAAAGTTATTAAAGGATGTTTTATAAAACGGCGTTGCGATTTGTTCCGATTTATATTTGACTTCTGACATTTCAATTTTGACCCTTGGGATTTTTGAGTCAAGGGTCATATGACTCTTCACTTTTAAAGTCTATTGAGAACCCTGTAGTGTATCTCTGAAGCTCTGCTTTTATCTGTAAATTAGTCAAAATTCCTAAGTACCAACTTAAGAATGTCAAAATTATTCTCATTTATTGTCATTTGAAGTCATGCTTGATTGCAGATACAGCCGAACTGCAAAATAGCTAGTTCATTTCCTCTGTTCTGATGGCGGGATCAAATTTTAAAGCCTTCAAGCAGATGTGTTTTCTTAGAAATAAATTATAACAATTACACAACTGGGTACTCTTTTTTTACCCCCGATTATTGTTTGGTGTACATGTATCTAACATCTAGTATTACATATTGGTCACAAAATCACTGAAGCATTTCATTTCGAAGATGTCCGACACTGAAGCATCAGAATTTTATTGAGTGTGACAAACATAGCAGTTGCACCAAGCTTCACTTTGTATGTAAAACACTGAGGCGGACAACCGTGTTCAAATGTGAATGTCGGCACCTGCAGGTGGGCACTTTTCTTACAAATTCTATGCATACCCTCATACCCCATATCTGCATGTACATTGTATGCTTTCAACAACTAGAAAACTAACTTCTAACTGCCAACAAGCACAAAATACAATCAATCACTCAAAAGACTGCTTAAATAAAAGGATTGTCAATGTTTTGATTCCAGTTATAGTCATGCAAATGAGCATTCATGAATGTTTATCAGAGATTCTTTTATTAAATGGATTTACGTCATAACGTTAACTTGTTTTACTGAATTACATTATTATATCGCCATTCTTGGATCACATTGTCTGGAAAACTGTGTGGGAGAAACAAGCAGCAGATGACTTTATTGGAAGAAAACGTGCGTCATCTGTACACTTCGTCATCGTAAGTACAATGTATCCAAATATCAATCATAAGTGGGTTTTTACCAAAGTCGTCACTTTCCTAGTTTCAAAGTGCCACCTAACCTAACACCACAATAGATATAAACATTATCATGTTTTCAAAGAGTAACCGGCAGTGTAGAATTCCAAGTTGACTCGGATGCTTTACTATATGCCTTTAGAGACGTGACAAAACTGTGTCTTTAATAAGGCAGTCTACTGGTTAACACTTAAAGGGACGCACGACAATCTTGAAGTTTTTATCAAGCCTTAAATTTAGCATCTCGATTTATTAATTTAGGCCTAACAAAAAAACATGTGTGTTTCCGGTTTCCCGACCGGGTCACCGCCAATCTTAAATATTTTTAGCGAAAAAAATAAATAAAATAAAAAAATAAAAAAAATATTACAATCTAAAAACAAGTATTTTTATTCAAATGATAATTTTATTAGCCAGAGTAGCTAAACATCTAATCTGGATCCAAACTGTTTGCAAAGGTTATCAAGAAGTTGCCTTAGTACAAAAATGGCATAATATATGCGAACAATATATATAAAAAAAATATCTAAAAAAACATTTTTTCCTACCTACCTACCCTAACTTTTTGACAGGGTGAAACCAGAAACACACATACTTTTTTTTTAGGCCTTAGTATCATTTTGGCTTTAAACCTGCTAAATGCATACACTTAAATTTCTCAGTTTTCATTTTCTCTTCTTATTTTATCATACATGTAGGCTTAAATATATTATTGGTGCAAGATAATCTCCAGTTAGTGATACGTAAAAAACAATTGGCTTATACTACTCTTGTAATTAAATTAATTGAACTAATGCAAGTTACGTGAAAAACTAAGTTTTTAACAAGACCTCGGTCTGAGGGTGTCTCGCCCACTCGGAAAACCGTATATGAAATGGTAGGAACATTTAAAAACAAAACCTCGGTCTGAGGGTGTCTCACCCACCGCGGCAAACCGCATATAAATATTTTATTACATTTGTGCTTAAAAGATGTTCACCAAAGACAACAAGTATCAAACAAATAAAAGCGAGGTAATCATAAAAAGTTAAGAAACTGAGGTTAAGTGGTTTAACCAGGGTGTAGTTGAGTTTCGGACCGATTGGAAATTTCTCTTATAACATGTCATTGCGCATAGTAAATCATAACCCAGTTCATGTGTATACAACACATATTTGTTTTAAACAATCAGGAAAAATAAAATTGTATCAAGTTATTTTAAACATTTGTAATTTAAAAGAGCATCTCACTGTGTTTAGTTTTGCTTTATTGACATGGATGAAGGGCAATTAAATTTGTGCTTAAAAGATGTTCACCAAAGACAACACTTCATATGACCAAGTATCAAACAAATAAAAGCGAGGTAATCATAAAAAGTTAAGTTACTGAGGTTAAGTGGTTTAACCAGGGTGTAGTCGAGTTTCGGACCGATTGGAAATTTCTCTTATAACATGTCATTGTGCATAGTAAATCATAACCCAGTTCATGTGTATACACATCTGACACATATTTGTTTTAAACAATCAGGAAAAATAAAATTGTATCAAGTTATTTTAAACATTTGTAATTTAAAAGAGCATCTCACTGTGTTTAGTTTTGCTTTATTGACATGGATGAAGGGCAATTAAATTTGTGCTTAAAAGATGTTCACCAAAGACAACACTTCATATGACCAAGTATCAAACAAATAAAAGCGAGGTAATCATAAAAAGTTACTGAGGTTAAGTGGTTTAACCAGGGTGTAGTCGAGTTTCGGACCGATTGGAAATTTCTCTTATAACATGTCATTGTGCATAGTAAATCATAACCCAGTTCATGTGTATACACATCTGACACATATTTGTTTTAAACAATCAGGAAAAATAAAATTGTATCAAGTTATTTTAAACATTTGTAATTTAAAAGAGCATCTCACTGTGTTTAGTTTTGCTTTATTGAC
Organism: Cyrtodaria siliqua; assembly: GCA_037043455.1. NCBI lineage: Eukaryota > Metazoa > Mollusca > Bivalvia > Adapedonta > Hiatellidae > Cyrtodaria > Cyrtodaria siliqua. Next base: position 131,285 of record JAWPHD010004787.1, read on the forward strand.
ATGGATGAAGGGCAATTAAATTTGTGCTTAAAAGATGTTCACCAAAGACAACACTTCATATGACCAAGTATCAAACAAATAAAAGCGAGGTAATCATAAAAAGTTAAGTTACTGAGGTTAAGTGGTTTAACCAGGGTGTAGTCGAGTTTCGGACCGATTGGAAATTTCTCTTATAACATGTCATTGTGCATAGTAAATCATAACCCAGTTCATGTGTATACACATCTGACACATATTTGTTTTAAACAATCAGGAAAAATAAAATTGTATCAAGTTATTTTAAATATTTGTAATTTAAAAGAGCATCTCACTGTGTTTAGTTTTGCTTTATTGACATGGATGAAGGGCAATCCTGATATTCCCCTTAATGAACCAAGGGAAGTCTAATTTCAGTGGGGTTTTTTCCTTAATGGCAAAAAAGTATGTTTTTCTTCCCAACTGGAGTGAAAAAACTTATAATCACATCATTTAAATGTTGTTTTAGCCAATAGATATCTAATACATCTATTCATTTGTACTTATTGTTTGGGGCGCTTGTTTCAGCCAAAAGCTTTTTTTGACTTTTCAGACAAAATACAATTCGTACCTAAATAAGTTGTATATCAATGAAACAGACATTTTTAGTGGTAAAAAAATACCTTACTTTTCAAAATCAATTGAGAAATAAAAATTTCATGCATGAAAGCTGTTTTTGATGGGGCATTTTCAATGCAAAATTCTGCTGAATGAAAAATTCAAAAAACACTTACTTTTAGAATTTTTATCCGAAAATGGTTTTAAATTGTTGGATATATATTCATAAATAAGACAACCTGAAAGTTTTATTGCAAAATATGAAGGCTAACTGAAGTTATATGAAATTTCTTAATTTTCTGCTGTCCCATCTAACAAGGAATTTACATGGGGAAAGCACCATCAAAAGCTTGTTTGGGCTGTAAAATATTTATTTCTCAACCGATTTTCAAAACTAAGGTATTTTTATTACCACTAAAAATAATAACAAGAGGCCCTCTTGACGCTCTACTGGCTAACACGGCTCTTATTACATCAATGAAGCGATTGACTGCCATTTACGTTTTTTTTGAAAGTTTCGGGCAAAAAACAGCTTTTTAACTAAATCAAGGGCCTTAACTAGAGAATCTGGTAAAGTTTGGAAAATATCAGATGAAAAATGAAGGCCATACCATATTAACGAGGCAAAATATAGCACTTTTAACTAAATCAAGAGCCGTAACTCCTCTGTTACTGTTCTGGTCCGACTGGTCCAACACAGAGCTAAAAATAAAATAAAAAAAATAAAATAAAATAAAAAAAAAAAAAATTAAAAAAAATAAAAATATAAAAAAAAATAAAAAAATGAAATAAATAAAAAATAAAAATAATAATAATATAAAAAAAGAAAGTCATAAAATCTGCTAAAGTTTGGCAAAGATCGGATGAAAAATGAAGGCCCTATCGTCTTAACGAGGCAAAATATAGCATTTTGAACTAAATCAAGGGTCATAACTCCGCTGTAACTAGTCCGATATGAATGGTTTTCGGACTTGTCTGAGCTTTCATTGATATTAACAATCTGATAAAGTTTGGTAAAGATCGGATGAACAATGAAGCCCCTATCGTCTTAACGAGGGAAAATATAGCATTTTTAACAAAATCAAGGGCCATAACTCTGCTGTTACTGGTCTGATATGGCTGGTTTTCAAAATTGTTCCAGCTTTCATTGATATTAACAATCTGATAAAGATTGGTAAAGATCAGATGAACAATGAAGCCTCTATCGTCTTAACGATGCAAAATATAGCTTTTTAAACTAAATCAAGGACCATAACTCTGCTGTTACTGGTCCGATATGGCTGGTTTTCGAACTTGTAAGAGCTTTCATTGATATTAACAATGTGGTAAAGTTTGGTAAAGATAGGATGAAAAATGAAGGCCCTATCGTCTTAACGAGACAAAATATAGCAATATAGCATTTTTAACTAAATCAAGGGCCATAACTCCGCTGTTACTTGTCCGATCTGGCTGGTTTTCGAACTCATCCGAGCTTTCATTGATATTAACAATGTGGTAAAGTTTGGTAAAGATAGGATGAAAAATGAAGGCCCTATCGTCTTAACGAGCCAAAAGTTACCGCCGACGACGGACGACGGACGGACGACGGACAACTCGGCATCCCATAAGCTCTGCTGGCCTTCGGCCAGTAGAGCTAAAAATACCAGTTCTAATGATATATATAACTGAGTTACGTATTATTTAAATTACTCAAGATTTTGCAGAAACCTGGCTGAAACAAGCGCCCCGATCAATAGTTGTATAAAATTTCTTTTTAAAATAATGGAATTTCAGAAAGTTAATTAACTTAAATTTAAGGAGCAACCTGCCACAGGTTTTCCACAGGGAAGTACCAGTAATAAAAACATTTCAAGTTTGTGTTATCAAGCCATATATAATGTGGAGATTTGTTTCCTTGTCATTGTGAAGAACTACTCAACAAATACTGGTATGATATATTATACACTGCTGGTTTTGCTGGTTGTAAAACAACTATTTTGTTATGTTCGAGTCATCAAGCAGAAACTTCTAATCCACAATTTCAAACAATAGGCAGGGCTTTTTCCAGGTGTACAACATTATCTAATATAGGCCCCATTACCAATGCAAATTGCTTAAAAAACATACAAACATGACAAAGATCCATAACTTCCCCCAAATTAAGTGAAAAAGACCCCATTCCAAAATACAAGGAAAAAGCCCCGATTACCCCAAATTCAATACCTCTCACCAAGACAATATAAACAAATAGTATGTCCTGATGATTTAAAACAACACTTTGGGACTTTCACTCCAATACCTTGTGTCTGCTTAACGCTTTTTTTGCAGTGATGAATAGATATTTCAAGTTCTGCATGGGATCACCTGTAGAGTAGACCAACTAACCCCATACTCACTAGTTGTATGTCCAAACCGTAATAGGTAAAGACTACATGTATACTATGTATAAAGAGTTTCAAGATGACTGATCCAGTAGAAGAACTTGGATGTAAATTGAACCAGTTTCAAAGTGAAATTTAATATCACTGTGACCCCTGACCTTAGGCCGACTGACTCCACACTTACTACATTTGGGGGTCCCAGTGGCCCAGTGGATAGCATGTTTGATTCTGAATCCCTAGATACGGGTTACAACCTCAATGGTAATCCGTGGCTTCTCTGACCCTAAAAGCCTTTTTTTTGTGTGTGGCTTTTTACACACCCAGATGGAATATTAAAATTGTAAAAAGGGCTGGTAAGGTCCGAGAAGGCTCGGATTACCTTAATGGCACCACTGGGTTACTTCAGTGTGTCCTTAGGTACTTATCTTCCCTTTACTTGTCCATCAGATAGGGATGCTTAATGGGTAGTCCTGTATCGGCCCCTATCCTCTGAGCATGCTAAAGAACCACAGGAATCTATTTGATAGAAAGAGCAGGACTGGGTTCCCTCATTCCTGTGTATCCTGCCCCTCTAGGATGGCTCTAAATAACCTAAACAATGTGTTGGGCCGCATTAACAAGAATCAACTCAACAGATGTATGCCCAATCACAATAATATTGTGTCAACGTTTCACGAAAGATCAAAATTAATATCAATTAAAATAAATTTAATCGGAAGCCAACGCTGTCAATGGACATGATACTGCATGAGCTCTGTAATTCTTGAAATAGTCAAGCTAAAAATGGAATTATGGTAAGTTGTGGCAATAATAAGAGAACGTCACTATTGATTTTCTGTGACCAGTCACAGAGGCTGAGATGTCGCAGCATGCCAATGTAACAGACTATTGCAAACATAGCAGCAGAAAATGTCAGTTTCTTCCCTAACATTAGGTGATAAATTATTTAAATCTCAGGTATTTTTTCAAGAAAACTGGGAAAAAGCCTAGGCCTGCTGATTTTGGGAAAAAGCACGAGACTGACAAAACTTGGGGGAATGTTTTTTCAGGGCTAGAATTTAGAGAAAATGCAAGTTGTAATTATTTTTTTCAGGGCTCAAATTTAGAAAAAATGCAAGGTGAAATTCTCAGCACTCGCAAAAACATGCAAGTACGTCTTTTCTGTACAAATTTAGCATGATTGATAGATTACTCACATAAAGAAAGAAATAAACAGATCCTTATTTCAAACGTTTAATGCAGTTAATCACAAGTTTTTGTTGTCCTTCAACGCCTAACAAGAAGCAGTCTGAGAGACAGCCATATTATCCCCACTGCAGTGTTTTTCCGATGTAGCTGTAGAACCCAGGATTGGGCGCTTTGTTTAAAGGCAGTTTTATCTGTGCACATAAAGCAGAAAGTAAAATGAACAAAAAATGTGAGTACAACACTACAAAAAGCAGTAACTCTAATTTCAGTCTGATCGAGTTATTGTTACTGCACTCTGCACTTCCTCTCATTGCCCTCTATCATTGTGTGAAGTTTCATTCCAGTACCATTAGTAGTTTGTAAGCTATGCACCAGACAAGAATTATAAGTATAAAATAACAAAGGGCAATAACTCTAATTTAAAAGAACATATTGTTATGGTTCTTGCACATTCTCTACATCCTCTTATTGCTCTCTGTCATTGTTTTTCATTGCAGATCCATTAGTAGTTTTGGAGCTATTCTTTGGACAGGAATTTAAGTATAGAATTACAAAGGCCAATAACTCTATTGTCCATGAAGATAGAGTTATGCAGGTTATTGCAATCTTCACTTCATCTACTTGCCCTCTATCATTTTGTGATGTTTCATTCCAGTCATGGATATACAGGTACCCTGGATTTGAAACTCCCTATACGCCCCTTGTTAATAACCGATTTATCCGCCGAATGGCCAATAAGCTGGTTCCCTGATTATTCTGCGGTAAACAACAGGGTACCAGTCAGTGCTGAGGCCGTTTCTGAGGCGATCGATTATCCTGAAATGAGTTGATGCTGACCTACAAATGAATTATTAACATACTACTTCACGATCTATTTCTAATATCGACGTAAGTTATTTAAATCTGCATGTAATGCTTTTAATTTCTTGAAAACAAGTATGGAATTCATACTAAACTTGTGTTTTAGACGCGAAAATACGCTCGATAGCTGTGTTGATTTCCTTTTTCTACAGTTTTCGCCAATATACACATTCTAAGTGAAACTCCTGTTTTATTTATGGTTCGATATTCATAATAATTATTTCTTTGTATTGCAATTATTGTGTAGATTTGAATGATGGCCTTGGATTTCTGTATAGCCTTTGTTTTGTTCTCAAATTACGCAGTTGAATTTGGTTGAAAATTCATAAATAAAATCGCCTTTATTTTTCATAAAAATGTATGTATACACATTCTTAGTGAAACTCCTGTTTTATTTATGGTTCGATATTCAAAATAATTATTTCTTTGTATTGCCATTATTGTGTAGATTTGAATGACGGCCTTGGATTTCTGTATAGCCTTTGTTTTGTTCTCAAATTACGCAGTTGAATTTGGTTGAAAATTCATAAATAAAACCGCCTTTATTTTTCATAAAAATGTATACAAATTCTAAGTAAAACTCCTGTTTTATTTATGGTTCGATATTCAAAATAATTATTCCTTTGTATTGCCATTATTGTGTAGATTTGAATGACGGCCTTGGATTTCTCTATAGCCTTTGTTTTGTTCTCAAATTACGAGTTGAATTTGGTTGAAAAATCATAAAATCGCCTTTATTTTTCATAAAATAAGTTTTATTTAATTTTTTCACATTCTAAGTGAAACTCCTGTTTTATTTATGGTTCGATATTCAAAATTATTCCTTTGTATTGCCATTATTGTGTAGATTTGAATGAAGGCCTTGGATTTCTCTATAGCCTTTGTTTTCGTCTCAAATTTTGCTGTTTAAGTTGGCTGAAAAACAGTATTACGATGCGATACCGGTGTATTCGGTATGACACGTTTTAGGGTACTTGCGTGCAATAAAACAGAAATATTATATCGATCACCAACATCCTGTTATTTGGAACTCAAAACAACCCTTTGAATTATATCTGTTACCGCTCTTCTAAGGGGACAATATGCCGAAATATTCGGTATGACACCTCTGACCTGTAATAAAAACAAACGGAAAGCATTCCTGCGATTATTACATCCTGTTTATTGGCTCACATGGTGACAAAACTGAATTGTATGAAAATACAAAATGCCGACACAGACACGTCGACCGCACTGTATATTCGGTATCGAACGGTGTTAATTAGAAGGCGCCAGACATGCAACAGGGCTTCCGTTAACGGGCGTACGGCCGTAATTACGTCCAAAAATCTGCTTCGGACGTCCCATAATCTGTAAATTACCGATTATAGCCCCGCCCATCTAATCTAATTTCATTTGAGACTGCCGACGTAACAAGTTGTAAAGCAATTAAATCTCAGTGGAGCCTGTAATTGACAGGTAAAACCGGTTTTATCCAGTTTTTATCAAGGGTCACACGCATGGCTGGTGAGAGGAGAGAGAGTTGATTAGATAATTGGCCAAGCCGCGCATTTCACAAAATGAAAGTAGCAGTATAATCTCGATGCCAAATTGCTTAATTTATAAAGTTGAAACTCCTTACACAAACAGATTATACTTTTTAGGCTATTTCTTTTATATCTTTGTGTCATTTTTCTATGTATTTATCAAAGTTACAAATAGGTACTAAGTACTGATAGACAAACAATATTTAATAATCTCTAACCTAGGGGAAAGAACTCTTCGCGAATGGAGACTAAACACGGAAGTGAAATTACCACTGGCAAAAACAATCGATTGCTTTGATAATAAATTAAATAATCTGTTACATTTATTCCTACACTTGACAGTTTTACATACCTTTCATTAATGTATGCCAATTTAAAAGCTTTCCTGGACTGATAAATTGAAAACTGTTTCACTGTATAAAACTTGTGGGTGGGGTATGGCACGCAAAGGCAAATTAAGTATTTTAAGTTTGAAACCGTTTATATAATGATGTCATCAAATATTTTCTTTTATAAACATATAGATGATTATAAATATCCTTTTTTTCTTTTTAACAATTTAGATGTGTTGTTTCCCTGACCACCACGCGGAATCACTGACTCAAAGATTGAGTATGAATGCCATGCCCAAACACTGGAACTTCCTAAATTTTCCCCATGAACTTCCAAATTTGATACACAGAAAGTTTGAACTTCCTAAATTTGAACCTTAGTGGAAGCCCTGTGCAAAATGGAACAATAGACCACTAAATCCATCATAGTTTAATTAAACAAGACAACTGAAGCCAAAATCAAGTCGAATTACCTAATAGCTTATGTACTTACATGTATCATTATTCATGTATATGTACAATTGCAGAGTCACATGATCATTGTCGCAGTTTCACCTACGGTCGTATTATTTATTTTGTTTATTAAAGTTAAAACAGAAGTCACTTTATAGAATGAAGAATAATCTCTCAGCTTATATTTGAATTAGCCAGCTAGTTTAAATACTTTTCCCAAAAGAAATAATACAGCAAAGATATGTGTATATATATATTTAATTTGTCGAGTCACGTCACTGTCGCAGTTTCACATACGGTCAAACGAACGTAATTGTTCTTATTTAGTTCGTTTTTAGTAAAGCTTAAACAGACATCACTGTATAGAATAAAGAATTATCTTTCAGCTTGTATTTGAATTAGCCAGCTAGCTTAAATAATTTCCCCAAAATAAACAAATCCGCAACAATATGTATATATATTTTTTTTAAATTTGCCGAGTCACATCACTGTCGCAGTTTCACATACGGTCAAACGAACGTAATTTTTGTTTATCTAGTTCATTTTCAGTAAAGCTGAAACCAACATCACTGTATAGAATAAAGAATTATCTTTCAACTTGTCTTTGAAATAGCCGGCTATCGTAAATACTTTTCCCAAAACAAATAAATTAACGATATGTATACTAGGTTTTCTCACATTTGCATGCGCGAAAATACCTTACCCTAGGCTCGCGTTAACCATTCACCAAATCGCCATAGGCGAAAAGAAACCCGAACTGGCGAATGAAAATCGTAAGAAATACATATCAAATTCGCCAGACATCGGCGGTCTGGCGAATCCAAATTTCCGACCGATTTTGTCAAAAATCTCGGAAAATCCCGAATTCTAATGCACAAAGCACAGGAACTGGTCACTTTTAATTTTTGCCTTCTATTATTATAATTGTCTATAAAGGACTTTAATGGGAAATTTTGGAAAATGCTGGTGTTCTTTTTCAGAGGTCAAGCAGACGTTCGAAACAATCTCAGTTACATGCACACTATATACTAACAAGTGCAGAAATAAATTTCCTATCCAACAATACCTTTCTTCCTACGATCCCTTGTAAATTCCCTGAGATATCCGAGTTCAAAGTCACCAAAGTGCAATTTCAAGCTGCTCGTCGTTTGTCTATGTCCCCTATGTAAACAAATGAAATTTACCGAAAATCAGGTGTCCGTTAATTCCGTTAATTTCGGCGCAGTTTTCCAGCTTCAAATCACAACCAATTCACTAAAGTAAAGAACCGATACGTAAATAAATCCATATTTTATCAGTTTGCAGTCCGTATCACGAGAAAGTCACATAACAACAAGTATTTTCGCCACTTGCTATCGGCACTAGCAGACTTTACAAATGAAACCGCCATTTTCAAATGAATTACGGGGCCGAATGACGTCATGATGCGAATCTAACAGCTATGGTAAGTATTTTTACTTTTTAATATTATTCTTGAATATATTAGAAAATACGTTTGTGCTTATCCATAACACTATTATAATCAATAATAGTGTTATGGATAAGCACAAGCGTATTTAATAATATATTCAAGAATAATTTTAAAAAGTATTTTTTTTTACCATAGCTGTTAGGTTCGCATTATGACGTCATTCGGCCCCGTAATTCATTTGAAAATGGCGGTTTCATTTGTAAAGTCGGCTAGTGCCGATAACAAGTGGCGAAATACTCGTTGTTGTGTGACTTTCTCGTGATACGGCAATGCAAACTGATAAAATATGGATTTATTTACGTATCGGTTCTTTACTTTAGTGAATTGGTTGTGATTTGAAGCTGGAATACTGCACCGAAATTAACGGAATTAACGGACACCTGATTTTCGGTAAATTTTATTTGTTTACATAGGGGACATAGACAAACGACGAGCAGCTTGAAATTGCACTTTGGTGACTTTGAACTCGGATATCACAGGGAATTTACAAGGGATCGTAGGAAGAAAGGTATTGTTGGATAGGAAATTTATTTCTGCACATGTTAGTATATAGTGTGCATGTAACTGAGATTGTTTCGAACGTCTGCTTGACCTCTGAAAAAGAACACCAGCATTTTCCAAAATTTCCCATTAAAGTCCTTTATAGACAATTATAATAATAGAAGGCAAAAATTAAAAGTGACCAGTTCCTGTGGCACAAAGTCTTTCACTGTTTATAAGCCACTACCCCCGCTCGGTGTTGTTAGCTAATTAGTGTCAATCAATTTGAACTGATAAACTAATTATCGCAGTGTTTATTGAAGATCGCTGTCAAATTGTCGGTGTGCGATAGACTCCGCCCACTGTTCCGCCTCTTGCTGTCAATCAAATGGTTGTGACCCCGCGCTCAATATTATCCACATATTTAACAGCGTTATCGAGCCGGGTAAAACATAAAATAAAATGGCTCCAAGAAAATTATTTTAAGAGACCGGCCCAGGGCTTGTTGCTTCTGAAAATGGACAGGCCCTGATTTAAAATGGGCAGGCCCTGATTTAAAATGGAAAGGTCCAATATTTTTTCTTAGTGGAAATGTGTCTTTATTCGCTTTTTTATGTATGTATTACTCAAACTCAGAACCTCCCCTGACTATATTTTTCTTTTGGTTACCACTTTATGCTCCCTAGTCAGCAGACTTATTTATCACTTCATTAGAATAGAATATTACATTGTAATTTACAACCTAGCACTTTTGCCAAAGGAAAATAATCAGACCCGACTTGGTGAATCTGGAGCCGAACTTGGAGCCAAATTTTTAATCAGGTTTTATTAAGACTATCAGGGCCTCCTCTGGCTATATTTTTCATTTTGTCACCACTTTCTCCAAGTTAAAGAATTAGGAGCCTAGAGTAGAATTCATTTAAAAATAGGATTCCAGGAACTCCTTAGACATGATAAAAGAAAGAATGATGGATTAAATAATGAATAGAAATGTTTTTCTTATTCGATTATGTAAAAAAAAAAAAAAAAAAAAAAAATCCGAAATTATGTACCATCCGAACTACTATGACACTGCACTTTTACGGCCCGACAATTTCACAAACATTCAATCGAAATGCCATCAATTAGGAACTTTTTTCATGCATTAATGTGTTTTGAATGCCAAAAATGGTATTTCTTATCAAAGAGGAAAGAAAACACAACCCTAATAGCAGGATAATGTAGTTTTACGTCAGAAATTGTCGATCTCAAAGACAAAGTTGTGACAAACTGCCGACACGACACCAGGCAAAATATTCAAATTCTTATTTTTCAATTTGTGTATAACACATTTTAATCACTTTATTGCAAGTGTTTTCATAGTTCAGAATAAACATGGAAGTATTTTGTCTTGAGGATCTTGAGATCAAAAAAAAAAAAAAAAAGATAATTTAAAAACAGGCCCGACGGGCTCCTTGTATGCAAAATGAGACAGGCCCGGAATGGATTTCGAGGAGCCCCGGGCGTCGGGCTATCCTATTCTTGGAGCACTGCCTCTAGCGGCCAAAATGGCTTTTCAAAACACAAAGTTTGCTTACGAATTAATAAGCTGGAGATGCCGTCGATGTTTTTTGAACTTTACGATCACTGATAAGACTAATTTGTTGTACACACGGTAGCGTCAACTGGAATAATGGCAAGTGTGAACCGATGTTTGATCGGCTGTCTCTGAGTTGGGATAATATAGGTTGAACAATCAACATGAAAAAATACAAAAGGTGCGCTTACTCAAAATATTGGTACAATTTTAGAGTGAAGTGGCTTTTATTACTTACTCTGTGCATGATATTCGTGGTGTATGTAGCATTTCTGAATTTTGTCTCACAATGCAGCGCGATCTTTCTAGCTCCTTTGGAACTCCTGTTAGTTGAACTTGTTTTATATGCCCCAGCTTAGCCTTACATTTTTAAATATATTTATTTTATTTCTATGAATGTTAGTATATTGAAATACATTGAATTAAAATACTAAATGGTCTAATCAATGGTGACAAGAGTCTGTATTTTTATATTTTCTTATTATATGCATGCATTCATTGTCCTTTTTTAAATTTCAGTCGACAATTTTTAAAAATTAAAATAGCATTAAATTAAATACAATTTTTAAAACTTTTTGCAAATTGTACAGCTCCACTTGTAGTTATAAGTAACTGTAAGCACTCAAGCAGAATGCATATGATGTGGACATACATGTAGGTTAATAAAGCATACTTTTTTAACTTCCTATTGATGTGTACGCAAACGCAAAGTTTTAGCGCCTCTAATTTGTTCAAAAATATCTCGGCAAAAGTCTGGCTAAAAACATTCTAATCTGGCTAAAGGAATTTTTAGGGCTTTAGCCAGATTTGGCTAAAGGGTTTAAAATCCTAGCGCTAGCAGGGCTCTGGAAATATTTTGAAAATCCACTTGCCCAGGGGGCAAGTGGATTTTCAGAATCCACTTGCCCTGTTCAAAATCCACTTGCCCTGTCCAAAATGTCACTTGCCCCAAATTCAAAAGTCACTTGTCCCAAAATCAAGCCTTTGTCAACGTACCAAACTTTTCTAGACGCTGCGCGCCACCGACGTATCCATGGTGGGTAGTAGATTACGTTTAGGGCTGGATTTCACTGGAGAATCACGAGAAATAGATCCATTTTCAGATTGGCTGGGTGAACACAAATCAACACCATCACTACTATCCTTAAATCCAAGTTCACTGTCAGACTGACCACCAGAATCACACAAATCAACATTTCTAAGATCAGGCCAAAAATAAAATTATGTTTGTTTCCCCTTCCCGACCCATGCAAAAAAGGGTTGGGTAGGTAGGTAGGTAAAATATTTTTTTTATTTCATTTCTTTTATTTGAGATCAAAACTGGAATACATTCTTTGGTCAGACACTCGTACCCACCCTATACAAAAAAAAAAAAAAAAAATTTTTTTTTTTTTCGCCAGTGTCGAAAAAATAATTCGGGTCGCAGCAATTTCGGTGGGTCGGTCGGGAAGGGGAAACAAACATAATTTTATTTTTGGCCTCACCAGGTGTATTTTCCTCAGTAATTTTAGACACATGTTTAGGTTTTGTCCTTACAAGGAACGTAATAGAGACATGGTTAATTTGTAACTTTTTTTGTAAGATTGTTGAAATAATGAAGGATCATTTATTAAATACTGCATCATGTAATTACCCACAGGAATCGGACATATTGTAAATGCATGTAATAAACCACATTGACTATCCACTACTAGTATATTAAAATATATTTTTATATACATGCGGGGACCTACATATGGGGATACTGTACTATGTTTACAATACGTCCGATTCCTATGAATTACCATATAAACTCATGAATATCAAAAGAAACAATGACCCCTTTCACACATTTCCAAACCGCCTTTGATTACATCATCAATTTTACATCAACATTCGTGAATGTGTTTCAAAAGTTTCCCTTTATAGTAACTGCAAACAAAACATCTGCCTACTCAGCTTTAATCGTCAACGCCAGGCCACAAATAAAGTGATAATCGTGTTACCAAATGTGCCAAACAAAATACAAACTCGCAAACAAAGTTTGTTTAATAATATGTGTCAAAATAACTTCAATAAAGCAACCCGCTGCATTCACATACCTTCCTTAATTAGTGCCAGTAATTAATTTCTACGTTATTTGTGTATAGTACAGTACTTGCCGTAATCGTTTATAAATTGCTGTTTGTTTACAATTTTCCAATGACCCGCGTTTCACCTTTTACACAGCTATAAGTACTTGGCGGACTGATCAGTGTGTATTCATTACCTTTTCTGATAACATTCAGCGGTTATACTCTTCAAACATAATTCGAAAGTTCGGCTAAACATATGATTTATGTTGCGCGTAAAATAATGCATAACAGAAGTCTACAAACTTTACAATGGTTACGTTTTATCGATTATAATTGGATTAATTTGATTATATTGGATTAATTTTTGGGATGGTCTTATCATGTTAGTAGAGGACACACTTTAGTATAAATAGGGAGATGAATATTATTAATGCTATCGGCGCATGGACATTTTTGATTGGCACCTCAAACTTTCCTCGGCCAATCAGGTTTTGACAAACTGTCAAAGTGGGAGGGATTTCTTAATTACCGCTCGCGGCGAAAGCGATGGGTTCGTAATCGGCACACTTTATGATAAGCCGAGTTTTCGTTTTATTTTTTGTCTAAAACGGAAACGTCCAGTCGGGCAAGTGTCGGACAACCAGATTTGCGAAGGACACCTGCCCGCACCCAAATTCCACTTGCCCGGGGCGTCGGGCAACCATATTTCCGGAGCCCTGGCTAGCCTAGCTACCTGTACGCGCAAGTATTCATGGGTAAATTATTATTCAGCGGATAAATTGGATTTACGACATGTTTCAAATCCAGTGTATGTAGATCTATGATTCCAGTCTAGTACAGGCCTCTACATTAACTTTTGGATCCACTTGTCGGACAAGTGACTTCAGAAATCCACTTGTCCTGACCTATAATGAACTTGTCCGAATATGAAATCTCAATTTTTTTACTGTAAAGGCATTAAAACATGTAAAATAAAGCAGTTTGGAACCAGAAAAGAATGATCTTTTATTGAAACATTTCGACATTTCTATTCAGAGATTGCGATCCGATGAAGCGTGATACATGTACACAATCCGCAAAGCGGTCGTATGTGATTGTCGCAAAATGTTCAAGCGATTTTTATTTCCTAAAATTTATGATTAGCGTTTAATAGTGTATAATCAAACAACTTGCTTTTGTTGTATTTTATTAACAATATTTTCACAATATAAGGAATGCTTTTTGTCATTCAAAATCGGGAAAATAAAACGTCAAATACAGGGATCCCAAGCAACGGGTTGCGACAAGCAACTATCTACATATACACTATCTATATATATCGGCAGGGAAAATCCTGCCGCGCATGCGCAAAACTGTCTAGTTTACAATCACTTCCTATTAGACAACACTTGCTACGGTGAGGTTTGAATTTTATCATTTGGCGTGGGTTTTCAGCGTATTTTGGCGTGGGTTTTCATTTTGATTTTGTTTATTTTTTTTTCTTTCTACTTGCCCGATCGGACAATCAGGATTCAGAATCAACTTGTCCGGACCCAAGTCTGGGTTGCCAAAACATATCGGACAATGCCTAATGTCGAGCCCTGTAGTAGTTTTTTGAGTTATGCTCCAAACAAGAATATAAGTAAAAAATTACATAGGGCAATATCTTCAAAACTACTGATGGGCCATGGGACTGCAATGAAACTTCACACAATGATAAAATATGCACTTCCATTCATTGCCCTCTTAGTAAACTCCAAGAAACATGCAAATGATTATCTGTACATATGGAAATTAGAGTCTGTAGGGGGAGTACATGTATGTCACAGGTCATTGATATCTAACAGGTAGATTTATGTTGCACTGTCCGGCCGGTTAGCTCAGTCGGTAGAGCATCGGAACGGTAGTCCGAAGGTCCCGGGTTCGAGCCCCGGTCTGGCTGCACATCTTTCTAGCCCTGCAACATTTGGCGCCCAAACGGGGACCGCGACTTAGTAAACTCCGAGAAACATGCAAATGATTCTCTGTACCCATGGAAAAATCGAGGGGGAAAATGTCACGGGTCATTGAGATTGATGTTGCATCGAAACGTAGTCCGAAGGTCCCGGGTTCGAGCCCCGGTCTGGAAGCACATTTTTCTAGCCATTGTTATCAAAATCAAATCTATCTGAACAAACCTGTTTATACCTGTAGCCACACCCTAAGAGTACGGCCAAGGGGTTAAAGGTGAAATATAGCGTGTATTTTGAGTATATATTCGGAAATATACGTATATAATATACAATATTTTCAAATCTTACACTTATTGATTGTCCCGTTTTCTCACAGTAGCCAATTTTATCCCATAGCGCACACGCTTCGAGTTTCGCCCTTTTTGAAGACAGGTAAGTGACACGTGATCCTGTGACGTCATTGGTACCAAACGATTCGCGGTGTCGCATTGAGTTGTATACTATTGTCTATGTAGGATTACGTTTTATGGTACTTGTTAAAAATGCCGTGTGTTGTTGCTGGGTGAAAAAGTTTGCATAAAGAAGGACAAGATAATAACCTAAGTTTTTTTCGTTTCCCTAATCGAGATAATGATATATTAAGATTTGAAGTGTGGGTAGACGTTACCGAAGAAAATCGTCCGACTCGTCGAGAAAGTGGGAACCTACGAAAGACGCGCGAGTTTGTAGCAAGCAGTTTGAGTTGACTTCATGGGAAGTCCATCCTTTGGTTTCATTATCTTTGAATTTGGAGAACAAAAGGCCATGCAGATTAAAATCAACAGCGGTACCAACGATATTCGACTATAAAAATGAGAAGTACATAACCCCGCCGTCTCCAAGCAAGTTGTATTCGCCTATTCGACCGGCGTTGAGGAAATTCATACATGAAGTAAGATTGAAATTTATGTTCAATTATCTTAGCACCTCATCGGGTATACGTATGATAAATTGAAGAAAGGTGTATAGTCTTAGATCTTTATATACACCGTGAATGTTTAGCTGTTGAATTAGAAGCATGCGTCTTTACGTGAATCAATGAAGAGTTGAAGGCGCTAATATTATGTAGCCGTCTTTTTTAAAAAGATTGCTAAGAACGTTCAGCATATAAATTTAAATGAATGCGGTGAAATAAATACTGTGTCTTTGTTTCCAAATTTTAATTTTAATAATTTTATATTATACACCCTCTTCTGCCAATAGTATTATAGATATATATTATCAACATATATAGAGCTATGGATTTGAAAAACAAGAGGCCCAAGAGGGCCTGTGGACGCTCTACTGGCTAATATGGCTCTTATAACATCAATGAAGCGAGTGACTATCGTCTTAAAGAGGCAGAATATAGCATTTTTAACTAAATCAAGAGCCATAACTCCGCCGTTACTGGTCCGATCTGGCTGGTTTTCGAACTTGGCCAGTAGAGATAATAAAAAAAAACTTAAAAAAAACAAAACTTTATTGACATTAACAATCTGGTAAAGTTTGGTAAAGATTGAATGAAAAAAAATATGGCGTCTAGTGTGTACACAAGGTTTTTCAAGTATTTGACCTAGTGACCTAGTTTTTGACCCCATGGGACCCATTTTCAAACTTGACCAAAATATAATTTAAGACAACATTTCGACAAAGTTTCATCAAGATCGGGTCAGAAATATGGCCTCTAGAGTGTAAACAAGTTTTTTCAAGTATTTGACCTAGTGACCCATTTTCGAACTTTAGCAAGCTATAATTGAGACAAATATTCTGACAAAATTGCATCAAGATCGGGTCAAAAATATGGCCTCTAGAGTGTACACACGTTTTTTCCAAAGTTTGACCTAGTGACCTAGTTTTAACACCATGTGACCCATTTTTGAACTTGACCAAGATATAATTTAGACAAACATTTTGACAAAGTTTCATTTTCGTTTTACAAAACGGATTGAAAATGGACCAATCAGGAAATTGTTGGTTTTTTGTTTCGCGAAACGGATTGAAAATGAACCAATCAGGTGTAAGTTGCATTTTCGTTTTGCAAAACGGATTGAAATTATCCGCGCGGTCCAAAGAGAGAGCACCGTTACTGCAATGTTGTTTTTTTACTGTTTTTTAAGTTATGGTTTCCACCCCTACTTGCTTTCCCATCCCACTTTCGGTGCCCATGGGAGCAAAGCATGTGGCCTACACCTTATACCGAGGGGCACTGGTGCTGCAAGCAGAGTGTGGGTCCATTTACTTGGTGTTTTATCGTTAATAACTCGTCTTGAGATATGTTGGTAGAATAACAGATGTGTGCATTTCCGTTTATGCATTTATATTATTGATGGCAGAAGTCAAGATCAGATGTACAGCATACCCCCATATGGTTGGGTATACACATATCCCCATACATTTCATGCTACATACTACATATCCCGACGTACCTAATCTTTTACTGGCTATTTGCTACTTAAATAAGACCACACACATGTGCACCATATGAGTTTTGTGTATATGAGGATCATCCGGTACACATATTACGCACGGGATTGATTGTTACATGCATGTCAGCGATCCCCATATACACAAATGTCACCACTTAGTGCCTTTATACTGATTACTTAGCGGTAGCAGAGCATGTTCGATTCTATATTCTGTATAAGACTCCTGTCGATCGGAGAAACTTAAACCATAATGTCAACGAAATGGGGATCGAACATGTAATATGTAAATATAAATGTATGATTATATAGATAATGTAAAAATACCAAGATATGGACAAGTCAAAACGGCCTATTACTATAATACATAGCGAAAGTTAAAAACGATTAGTTGAGTCTAATGTTGGGCTCCATCTGCACGAGGAATATTTTCTGTGGTACTATGATAACGGCGGGGCTCAAGCGATTTCCATGGTTCATAGATCAGGCGGCGACGCGTATAAGCGCGGTCCTGCAGCCTGTTATATGAACTGCGCGGTCCTGACCGTGGGATCCGAGCCATTACGTTGGAGTACGGGCCCTAAAACTCGCTTAAAACTTAGAATAGGACAAACCATATCATGACAGGCAGAATACAATATAACAGACACAAAAGGTTAGGTAAATAGAGAGGATGTACAGTATAAACTATAAGTATGGTGCACACGGACATTGTAATATGGGCCCATGGCCAAATCCGCCATCCTTCCTGACACTCGGTAGTGACTGGGGTCGTAACTCACCCTGGATCCAGCTCTGTGAGCACTGAGTAAGGCTAACGATGAGGAAGCGGCACCGGACCCCATGTCAAGAATGGTGACAAACATTGCACGGTGGGGTCGCGCTGCCAAATCAATGCCTCAACTATGCTGGTACATAGTAGGCGAGTCTCTCCACTGACACATATACAGCGAACGAATGCTCGTTGTAGTCTTTGGGGCGTGCAAACGTATTATCGCTTAGGCTATAAGAAGACTTAAAAGATGGGGTAGCGCGACACCACTTTGGGATACTTCAAAGGATAAAAAGAACATGCGTACATAGCAGAGCCGGTATAGCTAGTAATGATAGAAATAGTACAGTATTAACATAGGAAAGTTACAGCCCCTTTAGGTTAAGCAATATGTCATAACAAGTTGTACAGTGAGGTCGAGCTACCACATATATCCTATGTGTCTGCATGTATGTATGTATAAGAGTATGCATGTAAATTTACCAGTATCTATAGCACATAAGCGCCGGATGCCATCCCTCCCCCGCCCCGGTATAAGGCTGGTACATGTAACTCTTAGACAGCACTTGGCGTGATACGCGCTGGAATGGGAGAGAGAGGGCATCGGGTGTGCATGAATGTATGTACAGGGATATGTATGTAAACGTACAATAGTCAATATAATTATGCTGTAAATTTATCCCACTAAGTGCTCATCCCATCAGAAGGGATGGGACCATCAGTAAACTTAAAAACAGTGACATTTTTGACATGGCTCACACACTTATATATGACAAACTTCACCAATTACTGACTCCAGGATTAGGTTGACGATGGGATAACGGACTGCTCCTGTGGTACCCCAATCACATAGTTGGTAGGGGGTATTTCATGAGCATGCTGGTGTTGCACTGTCTAACCGTCTCGCCTATAGGTTGTCTTGAGTCTTTGGTTGCTGATTTGATTTGTATTGTGGTGTGTTGTACCTTGCTTATCGTATATTTCGACCATAAAATCAGCAATAATATCACTTTAAAACCAAGTGATTTCCATCCGGTCCGCGCTTTGTCCAAATTGACAAATCCGACCTTGACACTTATATCGACCCTGACCCTGAATAACATAGTTAAGAAACTCGGCAATAAATACATATTTTTAAGTAGGACACCAAAGTAGGTCAGGTCAGGCCAGTAGAACACGACAGGTTAAGGTCGACGCAATTAAAATGAAATATCTAGGAAATAAGTGAAATGTTTATATGTATGAGTGTGCAAGAATATATAATAAATACCTGTAATGATATTATTCTGTATATATCTACTATGTGAATGGATGTATGTATATCTATGTGTATGTATGAAATATTATATTATCCTTTTATATAAATACCTACTATGCGGTATCACCCAATATTCGTATATATATATATATATATATACCCCGAGTATTAACGTACGATTACGTGTATGGACAAGATATTAAATTTGTCTATATAAGTAAAAACCATTGACATTCGCACCGGACGAATAAGTAAATACAATAAAACGCGTCCCACGGAAATATCGAGCGGTGTTATAGTGGGAATAGCACATATTAGGCCACTTTTTAGGCATTCAATTTTTGATATTATAACAAATATAAGTAAAAAATTAAATAAATAATTAAGCAAATAAGTATACCAGTAGAAGCCATACAAAAACATTAAATTTTATTGTGCTTTATACCATAAGGGATGTGACCGTCTTAAAAACCAACAACTACAGTAATAATAGTGTAATAGCTCTTAACTAAGTACAATAGTAATGCTAACTCTAAACCCAGTAAACACGGCACATACCCATTTAGGACTAAGGCGCGCCTCCTTACGGTCCCTTTCATCACCAACCTGTGGGACACTTACACAGGGGCAATCTTGACTGGAAACCGTTATCGACCATAATTGGCCTTTCCTCCCCAGTGGTAGCAAACCCCTTGCGCGAACAAGATGTGGAATTGCTGCCACAGTACCTCGGACCAGACACACACGCTATGCCCCAGGCACAGCAACCAACAAACTTAACACCAACAAATGCCCCAACAAGTACAAACATACATCACAGAAACAACCGAACAGGCCCCAGTTCGATGACCATAAGTATTAGTATGCTGCAAATGGACACGCTAATCATCCCCAAGATGGCGTAGTACAGGCATACCCCTCATCAAACCCCAGCAAATATGATATGTTAAAAACATAATCATAACACTACAAAACAAGCACGCACCACATACAACACAACGCCAAACAAAGCTAGGACCGGAAGGTGTCAATACACGAAATTAGGTTGAATTAACCGCTGTTGTTGACACCGCTTTTAGCACATATTTAGGCATTAAACAGACCTGTTGGCAAGGTCTATATCAGCTTCAAAATTCAAAATTACACCTTTAAAAAGTCCAGACTCTATTGTGCCCATCGCGTCAGGTATACCTTGACGTGTTCGTTGGCGGAGGGACTATAAACCTTAGAATTACACACACACACCCCGACAAAGTTTCATCAAGATAGGGTCAGAAATACGGCTTCTAGAGTGTACACAAGGTTTTTCAAGTATCTGACCTAGTGACCTAGTTTTTAACCCCATGTGACCCATTTTCAAACTTGACCAAGATATAATTAAGACAAACATTCTGACAAAGTTGCATCAATCTCGGGTCAAAAATATGGCCTCTAGAGTGTACACAAGGTTTTTCCAATATTTGACCTAGTGACCTAGTTTTTAACTTCATGTGACCCATTTCCGAACTTGATCAAGATATAATTAAGATAAACAATTTGACAAAGTTTCATCAACATTGGGTAACAAATATGACCTCTAGCGTGTACACAATTTTTTTCAAGTATTTGACCTAGTGACCTAGTTTTTGACCCCACATGACCCATTTTTGAACTTGACCGAGATTTCATTGAGACAAACATTCTGACAAAGTTTCATGATGATTGCATCAGAATAGTGGCCTCTAGAGTTTACACGAGCAAAAGTAAACGGACGGACGGACGACGGAAGACGGACAACACACCATCCCATAAGAAAAACAAACAAGAGAGCCATAATGGCCCTGAATCGCTCACCTGAGTTCAGTGCAGGTATTGTGCTAAGGCTAGCTAGGAATTGTAACCCAAGAGGATTATCGGCAATGTTGGTATTATTTAATCAATTTTCCATTATAATCGATCAAGGGCAGGTTTTAAGGGCTGGTCATGATCAGGTCAAAATTGTGGCCTCTGGAGTGCCCACAAGCAAATTCCAATATTGACCTAGTGATACAGTTTTTTGATCCCATGTGACCCATTTCAAAACTTGATCAAGATATAATTCAGATAAACAATCTGAGAAAGTTTCATCAAGACATGGTCAAAAATATGGCGTCTAGAGTGTACACAAGGTTTTTCAAGTATTTGACCTAGTGACCTAGTTTTTGACCCCATGGGACCCATTTTCGAACTTGACCAAAATATAATTAAGACAACATTTCGACAAAGTTTCATCAAGATCGGGTCAGAAATATGGCCTCTAGAGTTTACACAAGGTTTTTCAAGTATTTGACCTAGTGACCTAGTTTTTTACCCTGTGTGACCCATTTTCGAACTTTAGCAAGCTATAATTGAGACAAATATTCTGACAAAATTGCATCAAGATCGGGTCAAAGATATGGCCTCTAGAGTGTACACAAGTTTTTTCCAAAGTTTGACCTAGTGACCTAGTTTTTAACACCATGTGACCCATTTTTGAACTTGACCAAGATATAATTAAGACAAACATTTTGACAAAGTTTCATCAAGATTGGGTCAGAAATACGGCTTCTAGAGTGTACACAAGGTTTTTCCAATATTTGACCTAGTGACCTAGTTTTTAACCCCATGTGACCCATTTTCAAACGACCAAGATATAATTAAGACAAACATTCTGACAAAGTTGCATCAAGCTAGGGTCAAAAATATGGCATCTAGAGTGTACACAAGGTTTTTTCAATATTTGACCTAGTGACCTAGTTTTTAACTTCATGTGACCCATTTCCGAACTTGATCAAGATATAATTAAGATAAACAATTTGACAAAATTTCATCAAGATTGGGTAACAAATATGACCTCTAGAGTGTACACAAGTTTTTTCAAGTATTTGACCTAGTGACCTAGTTTTTGACCCCACATGACCCATTTTTGAACTTGACCAAGATTTTATTGAGACAAACATTCTGACAAAGTTTCATCAAGATCGGGTCAAAAATACGGCTTCTAGAGTGTACACAAGGTTTTTCAAGTATTTGACCTAGTGACCTAGTTTTTAACCCCATGTGACCCATTTTCAAACTTGACCAAGATATAATTAAGACAAACATTCTGACAAAGTTGCATCAAGCTTGGGTCAAAAATATGGCCTCTAGAGTGTACACAAGGTTTTTCCAATATTTGACCTAGTGACCTAGTTTTTGACCCCACGTGACCCATTTTCGAACTTGACCGAGATTTTATTGAGACAAACAATTAAGATAAACATTCTGACAAAGTTGCATCAAGCTCGGGTCAAAAATATGGCCTCTAGAGTGTACACAAGGTTTTTCCAATAATTGACCTAGTGACCTAGTTTTTAACTTCATGTGACCCATTTTCGAACTTGATCAAGATATAATTAAGATAAACAATTTGACAAAGTTTCATCAAGATTGGGTAACAAATATGACCTCTAGAGTGTACACAAGTTTTTTCAAGTATTTGACCTAGTGACCTAGTTTTTGACCCCACATGACCCATTTTTGAACTTGACCGAGATTTCATTAAGACAAACATTCTGACAAAGTTTCATCAAGATCAGGTCAAAAATATGGCCTCTAGAGTGTACACACGGTTTTTCCAAAGTTTGACCTAGTGACCTAGTTTTTAACACCATGTGACCCATTTTTGAACTTGACCAAGATATAATTAAGACAAACATTTTGACAGAGTTTCATCAAGATTGGGTCAGAAATACGGCTTCTAGAGTGTACACAAGGTTTTTCAAGTATTTGACCTAGTGACCTAGTTTTTAACCCCATGTGACCCATTTTCAAACTTGACCAAGATATAATTAAGACAAACATTCTGACAAAGTTGCATCAAGCTCGGGTCAAAAATATGGCCTTTAGAGTGTACACAAGGTTTTTCCAATATTTGACCTAGTGACCTAGTTTTTGACCCCACATGACCCATTTTCGAACTTGACCGAGATTTCATTGAGACAAACATTCTGACAAAGTTTCATGATGATTGCATCAGAAATGTGGCCTCTAGAGTGTACACAAGCAAAAGTTAACGGACGCACGACGGACGACGGACAACACACCATCCCATAAGCTCTGCTGGCCCTTGGCCAGTAGAGCTAAAAACAACAAAATGTTTCATGGATATTTATAACAAGGCAGAAAATTGAAATATTTGGTCTGTTTTCGATCTGTATACTTACTAACTGTCTATCGTTCTCATAATACATTTGGCTATATTATTTAAATCATTGTATTTTTCTCTCTTTGTTCGCGACAAATATCATGTGATATATCCGTCTTGTGCAATACGCGTCTGCCCTCGGCGGTATTTCACCGCTCAAGTAATTGCAATAAACAGGAAATATATCATAAAACTAGGTTTCCCTAAATGGTGCGTGCTTTTGTGATATACCGACGTATGTACCCAAATTAGGCTGCACTTTAATAGTGCACCGCAATATTTTATTAGTCTGTATTGATATTTGGGGGCACGTGGAGACTATAGAGAGCGTGTCATATTGCAAACACCGCTTCTAGAGTGTTTGGTGTTGATGGCGACTTATGGCAAATATATAATACTATAGCAATTATGGCGCCGAAATTATATGCTGTTTCATTTATTATTGTTTTTATTCATTTTTTTTTTATCAATTATGGATAATATCTAATAAATATATTTATTCCATGTCTACTTATCGGCAAAAAAAATCTGATGCTCGTATTACCATAGAGTTACATACATATATATCTATTTATTAATGTATAGGTATAGACTAGGTCCATTCATTCGGAATATACTACATTTCGCGGTTATTGTGTATGTACCACGATATTGCAGTGTTGCGGGTGACTTACTGTCAGATTTCGATGAAAACAATTTTTACGTTGTTTTTTTGTTTGTTGTTGCTGTAAGTGTATAAATACGCTATTTTGTTAGATTAATGAATAGTGTAATAAACCACTGAACGTAACGAATGATATGACACGATAGTCTTTACAAGCTCTCAGTTTGCACCTGCACCGCGTACGACTTCATCATCAGTTGATGAATCCGATGTATTTTCGTCCTCAGACACGTATTCTGGCTCCAAACCTAAAGGTTGCACATGGTGTAACCGTTTTATCACGGGCATTTCCTCTGACATCGCTTAATTCTCACATTTTCACACAAGGTATACTGTTTTGCGTTCAGTCCCAATGTAAACAAAAAATAGTTTGTTCCCAATGACGTCATTTCCGGTAATTCGCGCAAAAGTTTTTCCCCTTAGATTTTTTTCGATTTTTTAGCAATGCCTGTTCGCCTTTTCGGTTTTATATCTTTAAAAACATATTTTCACTAAACATACATCAATAGCATAGTAAACATCGTATTTATAATGATATTTAATAATTAAAAACATATCAACAACGGATTTGTTGATTTAGGACAAATTTCATCTTTAAGCGAGCTGGTGCCCATAGAAACCCCATATATCGTGTTAAGGATGTTGGCTGGGCAAGTTTTGACATCTTCAAGTCTAAACATTTTATTTTTTAAATCATAGTTTTATTTGACAACAGAATTGTTTTATTTTTTCCATTCTAGTAGATATGGATATAATGTAGGATTTAAGATGGTAACATACCAAATTTAAAGCTTTTTTTTTTTCCCCCCCCCGTCATTTGTGATCATTTTCAACAAAATAGGGGGTATGGGTAGCTCTGAGTAGAATTCATCCTTTTGCTATAGAATAAATCAGTTTTTTGTTTTTCAGTAGTGGAATACATATATAAAAGTAGATACTGAGCTAATTTTATTTTCGATCTCCATGTCAATATTGTGTGTACAGTATTTTACATTGAAAATGTCAAAATAACTCCAAAATATGTGTAATTTAAAGAATTTTTAATAAAAAATCATTAGAAGCCTGGTGACCTATATACTTTTTTTGCTTGTTTTGAAAGAAATGTCATAGGACCTTGACATATACAAGTTTTAAAAAAAGTTGATCATTAGAACATATTTTTTATCTTGAATTAATTTTTCGGTAAAAACAAAAGTGGTTTGTGGGGTACGGTCCATATATGTTTGCTTTTTAAAGTAAAAAGACGAACTAGGATTACAATTGCTTTTGTATGATTTGAAAGATATGTATATATGCAATCGAAAATTAATTGTTGTTTTTCAATAAACTTAATGTTATGAAAACAATTGTGAAAATGTTCAATGACAATATTTTCCCTCTTTTTAGTAAAATTTTGAAGTTAGAAATATGTGCATTCTTCAATGACGTCTAGTGGGGAAAAAAGAGTGGTGACCTAGCCTTTTTTTG
Source organism: Cyrtodaria siliqua (assembly GCA_037043455.1). NCBI lineage: Eukaryota > Metazoa > Mollusca > Bivalvia > Adapedonta > Hiatellidae > Cyrtodaria > Cyrtodaria siliqua. Next base: position 156,878 of record JAWPHD010004787.1, read on the forward strand.
ATAATTTTGAATCTAAATTATTCCAAAGAAGCTTTAAATGAATTACAGTCAAAACGTCCCCTAGTCAAAACGTCCCCTGGTCAAAACGGCCCCAAATTGGTCAAAACGTCCCCCTTTTTTGTTCAAAACGTCCCGTATGAATTTTATTATTGCTTTCACATGTTTTAATTCTGAAGCTGTGTGTAATTTTAGAATGTTTATAAGTCAACTTGTAATAATTTTAATAAAATGAATATTGATTATTTATCATGCTATGAAATAAGATTTATCATGCTATGAATAAGAAGCATGTTTGTTCTTCTTTCTAATCAATTTCCCATTCAGTGAACTAATTATTTATTATACCTGGCGACAATCAAACACTTGTACATAATAATAATTATAGTCAAAACGTCCCCTTGTCAAAACGTCCTCCTTTAAACAAAATTATTTTAATACATATAATCATAATAATCATTATTTTCCAAAAAAAGAGAAGTATTTACTTACCTTAAACACGTAAAAATGTCACCAAACAGTTGTTAAACAAAATAAAACAAAACAAACTGAACACTGTTAATTGTTTAATAGGGGACATTTTTGGGGGGGACGTTTTGAAAATACGTTTTGGGACATTTTGAGCAATTTGGGGACGTTTTGACCAGGGGCCGTTTTGACTAGGGGACGTTTTGACTAGCAACCCTTTAAATATAAATTTAAAAAAAATCTCATCTCCACGTCCTTTCCCAGTCAACCTCCTTAAAGTGTATATCAATGGAGATTTTGAAACCATTCATGTTGGTAGAAGACACAACATGCTAAGTAGATAGCAGCAAGGCTTTGACATACGTTACATGTACAACATCCATTAGCCTTTATAGGGGATTTATCACTGGCGCAAAGCGCCAGGGATGAAAATCCCCTTAACGGTATCAACTTTTCTCCACATACTGTTCGTCTGAAAATAATTATCCCTTTGGTTTCCGATTACGGCCAAGTATATGAGAGTCCAGCTTACGGAATGGGAAACCAGTCTCTACTTCCGCTGATAGGCATGGTAAATTCACTTCGGGCCTCTTCGGCGATGTCCCTTGTCTGGTCGCCATTCGCGACATCTCGCCATAAGCGAAGAATGACGGAATTGGCCGACTATGTACGATCAAAGACATCGGAACTCTTCGTTATTTTCCGCAATTAGAGAGGATGAATCAATACTGGCCAGTAGTCTCGCCAGTTACTAATAATCGATAAATACGACTTAACAGAACAATGTTAATTGATTTGGGTCTTAAAAAACTCTATTTACTCTACTACTCAAGTCTTGTATTTACTCTACTACTCAGGTCTTGCTAAGTATCACGAGTCGCGGAAACAGACTAACGCACATTAAAATATATACTAGTTAATGATGACGTCATTAAATTGTGACAGTGGCGGAGTGGTAAGCACGGCCGCCTGTCACGCAGGATATCCGAGTTCGAATCTGCAAATAATGTATTGTTTTGTAATTATATTTTTTTTTTAAGTAATAAAATGAAAAAGAAAAGAAAATTAATGGAAGGAATATTCTAAAGTGAATCTTGGTCTTTGATTTAGATTAGTCACGATAAACCGAGAACAAAACCCTAATGGCTTCAGTTTCCAGCATTTCCATGAATAATTTTGACAATACATGTATTACTTTTTTTTTAACTAATAAGAATTTAAAACGCAGTTTATAATTAGAAAATTAGTTAAGAAATACATATTACAACCGAAACACTTTTATGATAAGGCTTTTCACATGCACACCTGGCAAATAAGTTTAATAATATATTATTATTTGTTTCAGTTAAACGTAACATTTGGTAATGAAAACAAACGCACAGTGTTTTAATTCAGATTTATCGAATAAATTACAACCACTATTTTTTATGTCACATTATAATTGTGTGCTTTGGACCACGGGTTTGAGTCATGAACAGTTTAGCATGCATACATTCTATATGTGTGCTTATCTTCTATATTGTTTAAATCTACTAGTTACCTACTTCCCGCGATCAAGATGCAGAATTATGCTTTAAATATATTTTTGCATGAAATGAAATATGGATATTTTTAAATTACCTCGATAATACTTACCCGTATAGGAAGTATAGCATGTGTATGCTAATCTGAGTTTTGATGCCATGAAAGTCTGTATTTTATTATAACTGATATAAATGTGTTTATTTGTGTATCATACTCATTTTTACAAGATTTGTCTCCCGGATAATTATGTTTATTTCTATTTTGAATGTTAATTAAAGTGCACGTTTACATTTAACCGATGATCGATTATAGACTTTCATAATCGATCTTCATAATCGGATGCTTAACAAACCGATGATAGGTTTAAAACAATCGATTAATCGGAACATTAAAGGGTTAACATTAAATATTTCAAAAACGTCTTTTGCGAAAGCATTTGTGGTGATGTTTGTGGTGCTAGTAAAATATGATGCCGAAATTATTAAAGTTGGCATATTTTAGAATTAGGAACATCGAAAGCTGCAATAATTCAAAGTACTAACGTACTTAACAAAATCCCAGCGTGTTCTTAGACATTCTATCTAATGCATCACTGTATGACGTCAACCAATCTTTCCCAGATCATGCGCATATACTTATTGAGATAATTACAAACTAGACGTAGGTATGGGTGTAATAGAATTGTTGTTTCGTACACAATAAAGTATAAAAAAAAAAGAAAAAGGAAAACTCCTAACCATAAAACCTTGGGATTTTCCTTTTGTCTGTTATCAATGTTAACACTGTTAATAGGCATTACTTAGTTCACTTTGTATGTTGCGACATCGTTAATAATCTGACAATTGTATCATGCACCTTCGCAGCATCTCGATTGATTCCGAAATCAGGAATTTTTATTTCAATTTTCATCCCACAACACGTGAATGTGAATCTCTGTCCTTTTTTTTTACATTTAAAGGAAGATGAGTGAAATATCCTCAATTATACAGTTTAAAATTTTATATTCGATCTCCATGTCAGCAAAATTGTGTGTACAGTATTTTTACAGCGAAAATGTCAAACTACATGTAACTCCAAAATATGTGTAATTTATAGAAATTATAATAAAAAAATAATTAGAACCTAGATCTATATATATTTACTTGTTTTTGAAAGAATTGCATAGGATCTTGTCATATATAAGTTTTAACAAAAGTGAGCATTATAACATACGTTTTTTATATATCGAATCTTTTTTTTTTTGTAAAGAAAAAGGTGGGATACGGTCCATATATATATATGCCTTTAACAGTATTTTTAAAGTAAAAAGACGAATGAGGATTACAATTGTTTGTGTATGTTTTCAAAGATGTGTATGTATATAGGTAATCGAAAAGTAATCTTTGTTTTTCAATAAATTTAATGTAATGAAAAAAAATGGTTAAAATGTTCAGTGACTCTATTTTTCTTTTTTTAGTGACATTTTGGAGTTAAAATGTCATCTTCAAAGACGTCTAGTACCAAAGACACTTTAAGTATCAATGCAATACAAATCTCAGCACGGCGTCCTTTCCAAGCCAACCCCACAATTGAAAAAAAATAAAATCTTATTTTTAAATCAAAAGGATAAATTCTACTCCCAGTGGCAGAGCTACGTGGAAACAGAGTTGTGGATAACTTCCCGACGCCTTCGCTCAATGCGTTTACAAGTCGTTTAAACAAACATTGGTTACGACACTCCACTAAATTTTCTCCAAGTTTTATATATATTCTTAAACTTGAAAATGTCAAAACGTGCCAAACCAAACCTTAAGTTAGTTACTCAAACTGGATAAATCCCCATTTAGGCTGTGCCTTTTTCATATTAAATATGACTGATTTATACCTGATTCGTCCGGTACAGTGTGAACAGGAAGCTCCTGACCAACCATCATAACATTCACAAACTGTTCCATTTGCTATGCACTTTCCGTTATAACAAGTCAAATCTTTACACTCCGAAGAACATGATACATTAAACAGTGTACATATAATTAAAACAAGCACCAATGAGAGATATATTGTACGTTGGGTTAATAAATTCCTCAATAAGTTAAGGAACATCACAACCAGCACAGCCATTTTTGACAATAATATATAAATTACGACGGAAATGTACCCAAATTACTGAGCAAGTGCTTGTTTGTGTCGCAAACTTACTGCATCTTTGGTTCGTACAACAGTTCGGCCAATAAATAGGTCCCCGTTGTCATAAAGTTTCGATATATTCTACAGTTGGTAATTGTATTTAAGATAAGGAAATAAAAACCAGAAAGTGGGCCAGATTACTGATTTAATATTGAACTAAAATTAGCCTTCTAATATAAAACCATTACCAATTATTTTAGTAAGAGACTTGAGGTCGAAACTACTAGGGACTGCTGATATTTTAAGATTTAACCCGTCAATCGTTTTTAAAATGGTTGGGGATAAAATACCATACCAAATTTGAGCCATCCGAAGAGTTTCTAATAAAATGCTTTGCCCTAAACGAGAAATTGCCCTTTAGAAAGCAATGAGTGAAATGACAGAAATGGAATTAAGTTGGGAGCAAAGATTATGAAGCCTTTGTTCCAGAATTCACAATTAACAGTCAAAAGACAAAATGAAAAAGCAGGCAACATGTCCTAAGAGTGATCAGGGATTATCAGGGCTCTATATGTCATTTTCGTTCCAGGGGTGCTTAAACAATACGCAAAACCCTTAAAGGCTGTGGTTTATCTAGTGGAACCATCTATTCGAAATTAAAGTAAGAAAACAAAGTATTTAGAAGGTTAATTCAAAGATACCCGTATTAATAAAAAAAGAAAGAAAAAAAAAGAGTAACGTACGTGTTAGATTTAAAAGTGATATAAAAGTCCAAAAGGAATTTTAGCATTCAACAACCACAGTCAACCCAAAACACGCATAAAAACAAACAACAACTACAAAGATGATTAAAATTAGGGACTATAGATATTAAAGTCCTGGTAAAAGGTCAGATATATGACACAACAAACATAAAATGGTTGATAATAGGGGTACAACCTCAATGGAACGGTCAGTGGCAAAAAAACAAACAAACTCGCAACTTTGTACTAGATTCCTGCTTTACAAAAGCAGCCTTATTAAGCCCGTTTTATTTCTAATTTATTTCTAATTACAGTGCATCTCCAAACGTTTATCCTACTGCCATTAAAGATGACGCAATATTGTGCTAAAGCTTATGACAGCTCTTGGTTAATTTGTTTTTGTCAATTAAAAATTCAGGAGTCGTTCTTGATAAAATTTGCAATATATAAGCGTCAAGTTTCGTGTGTAAATGCTTATGACTTTCTCCCACAACCGTATCAAATACAAGCGTATTTCTGTTATTCAAAGATATGTGTGGCCTGTAACAATATTGTATTTTATAACGGCAATCTGGGTAATTATGCAATGTGGACTTGCCAAGAAGTTTGCGAAGCACTTATTAAGAAGTTTGCGAAGCACTTATTATTCGGCAGCTGATTCTTAAATGTTTCTTTTTTATTTGTCTATGGTTAACTGACTGTAAATCATGTAGTTGACGATAAGCATGCTACAACAACTTGATTTCCTAGAGAACTCGTCTTAAAAACTTGAATGGTATAAACACATATGTTGGAATGTTCAACGGTTACCTGTGGATTTGACATTTTCGTAGATCAGTCGACTCGATCAGTGTAGAATGCGGCAATGTTATTTCCGAGATCTTTATGTCCGGGATGCTTACGGAGCAGAATGTAAGTGCAACTGAATGAAATCGCAAGTATTGGAATGGAATAAGTGCAACTCTTTAAAAGTATTTTCATGGATGAAAATCCATGAAATTTATTGAATCCATGAATATATAACGACACAGTTTAGCGTTATATCAGTTTTATTTATAATGCCAAAAAGAAGTCAGCTTGTCCACACTGCCACTTAAAATGAATTCTGTCTTTTTTTTTTATATCTATTTGCATTTGAATGATTATATCAGAAAATTAAATTATGATGAAGACTGTCAAGCCGAAACGTTACAAAGTCTGTGTTGTTAATTTGTTTAACTATCATTAAGGATTATATCAATAAAACCTAGTTTCACAGTGAACACTATTGACGCATCCATTGCGCTATAGTTGCTTTTGATAAGTTGTTGCTTTTGATAAACACAGCAACACTTATTTCAGCTTGATAACTCTCAGATTTTCATAATGGCATTAATTATACAAACAATTGTTTGCATTCCTTTCAGTTCACAGGCCACAGTCATGTGTATTTACTTATCGGCAGCTTTTTTACGTTTTCCAATTGGATAATATTTTCGTCAGGTGTGCAACTACTGTTTATAGACAAAGTGTTGGTATCCCTATGGGCACGAACTGTGAACCTCTTTTCGCAGATTTCTTTTTTATTGCTACGAAAGGGATTTCATGTTGAGTCGTTCGCCAGATACGTAGATGCCATCGAAGCCGTTCAACACATCTCGACATCGGGGTGATAAATTGAACATTGAGTCAACCGTTACATTTCTACTGGTGAATACTATCCATCATAAAGAACTTAAACTCAATAAAGCTAATATTTATGATACTGTCGCTTCTTTTCTCAATTAACATCGCTATTGAAAATGGAGAAATAATAAGCAAACTCTGTGGCAAAATACACTCCCTAGTCAGCGGACGTAGTTACCTCTTCGTTTCAGAATATTGCATAGTAATTTATAACCGATGCAAAGGAGAGTAACGACAAGAGAGATGATTTAAATTTTGACATTATTAATTATCCCCACTTAGACGGGGATGTCCCCAGGGCAACTTCTCACGTGGTTTATGTTTCGCAACATATTCGTTTTTAGCTCTACTGATCAGAGATCTTCACAGGAATGTTGCTCTTGATGTCTAAATGATCCTAGCAACATTTCAGGTTGGTCGGAAATTCAAGATGGCCGCCACAGCTAAAAATATATTTTCAAAAAACAAGTTTGTAGCGAGTACTTCTTGAAAACTATAAGTGATATTGATATGGGACTTTTTCTAAAATGATCAGTATGGAATGAAGTTGATCCTTGTCGAAAATTATTTTGATGCGACGTTAAACATGGCCGCCAGCGGGCCATCTTTGTTTACATAGAGTTATATAATGAAAACTTTTAGCGACTACTCCTCTGAAACTACTTGACGGATTTTCTTGAAACTTCACACGAATGCTGCTCTTGATGTCTAATTCATCCTAGCAAAACTTCAGGTCGGCCGGAAATTCAAGACGGCCGCCACGGCTAAAGATATATTTTCAGAAAGCAAGTTTGTAGCGACTACTTCTTGAAAACTATAAGTGATATTGATATGGGACTTTTTCTAAAATGATCAGCATGACATGATGTTGGTCCTTGTCGAAAATTGTTTTGATTCGATGTTAATCATGGCTGTCAGCGGCCATCTTTATTTACATAGAGTTATCTAGTAAAACCTTGTAGCGACTATTCCTCTGTAACTACTCGACGGATTTTCATGAAACTTCACAGGAATGTTGCTCTTGATGTCTTATTGGTCCTAGAAAAATTTCAGGTCGGCCGAAAATTCAAGATGGCCGCCAAGGCTAAAAATAGATTTTCAAAATACAAGTTTGTAGCGACTACTTCTTGAAAACTATAAGTGATATTGATATGGGACTTTTTCTAAAATGATCAGTATGACATGATGTTGATCCTTGTCAAAAAATATTTTGATTTGACGTTAAACATGGCCGCCAATGGCCATCTTTGTTTACATAGAGTTATATAATGAAAACTTGTAGCGACTACTCCTCTGAAACTATTGGACGGATTTTCATGAAACTTCACAGGAATGCTGATCTAGCTATCAAACACCTATCAGTAGAGCTTCAAGGTCATTGACCTCTTGTTTTCTAAAGCTTATAGTCGAGTTGAAGACATTAAAATAAAAGTGAAATTACTTTTTTATAATAAGGACTTCATTCGGTATATATGCAACCTCCTGATACAGGGGTAAAATACCATGAATTCATATTCATTTGTCATTTTTTCATGTTCATGGTCTTCACCATCATCCCTGTATTTTTTCAAACTTTCCTTGAGAGGTGACAGAAAACAGTGATAGTTGTTTCATCGAAAAATGGAGTGTTTACAACAGAATGCAGGTGGAAAGATTCAAGATGCATGTTTTCATCTAGATGAAAATAGAGGGTGGGCATAGAATGTTCATTCCTGTTGACTCCATATGTCTTTTCGGTGTTGATGCGCCGTAAAACCTAATTCAACATTAACTCATATGACAGGTGGTGAAAAAATCGTTCCTTAACCAGGACTCGAACCCAGGGTCTCTGGTTTACCGTACCAGCGCTCTAACCACTGAGCTATCGAGGACATACGGTTAGGAATCGATTATTCACGATTTACCTGTACCCGGTTACATACACCCCCACCAGACTGAAATTCGTCCCTGAATTTCTAATTATACAGGAGAACCACTAGTACTGCTGGTGTTTCTCAGGATGATTGTGAAAAAATCGTTCCTCAACCGGAACTCGAACCCCAGGGTCTCTGGTTTACCGTACCAGCGCTCGCACTGAGCTATCGAGGACATACGGTTAGGAATCGATTATTCACCATTTACCTGTACCCGGTTACACAAATGAATGATGAAATTGCACGGTACGCTACTAGCTTCTATAGTCTCCAAAACTTTACAGTACGGCTTATACCCATCACCATAAACCATTACGAATTGACCGGATATCCACGCGATGCATTCGGATCTCCTTCATTGTTTTGGTTTTGATAATGGCCCCAGTAAGTACACGTGTTTTCATTGTATTTTAATGTACTCGCTTAAAATCTCGACGTATTTCAATCCATTTGTAGCTCTACTGATCAAAGAACAGCAGAACTTATGCCGTGGTGCGGTGTCCGTCGTTCGTCCGTCCGTCTGTCTGTCCGTGAACTTTTTGTTGCGGCGACTACTCTTCTGAAACTACTGTATGACTTTTCATGAAACTTTACAAGTATGTTGCCCATGATGTCTAGTTGATTCCTGGAAAAATTCCCGTTTATGTAAAGTCCAAGATGGCCACCAAAGCTAAAAATAGATTTTGAAAAAACAAGTTTGTAGCGACTACTTCCACAGGGACTTTGAATGCTCTTTTTAGACCCGATCCTCATTGACATTCCCACCTCTATACCAATATATAGAAAGGGAAGTGACAATTTTTTTTTGAAGTCTTACCTCACTTACTTTCAAGTACTGCTCTCAAAGTTTGCCGAGTTGTATCTCATGAAATACGTTTGCTAGCAGTAACCAAATAAATTATGTACACATCGATGCCAACTGTATGTGGCTGTGTCCAGTATTAGTTGCACATCATGTATCTGAAGTCGAAAAAACACAGTCCAACACTTGTTGATTACGTTTGCCTCCTAGCTAAAAGACTCCTTTTCCAGCACTACTACGCAAATCCACGGGAACGTTTTCACACTTTGTCACGTATGTCTGGTCGAAAGAAACCTTATTGCGCGTATCTTAGCGAAATGTCCAATCACAATTCGCATGTTCAACGTGGCAGATCGTTTTTGTTTACACCATTTCACTGCAACAACATGCTGTCCGCCATCTCAAATAATAGGGTAGGTATAAAACGCAGACTAACACGCGCGGACTGCGGACCAGTATGGTATAAAAGCGGACTGGTATTTTGCGGACCATGTAAATAGATGGGACAATTGATACAAATGTTTTGGTCAGCAAATATTAAAGTTAGATGTTCATAAAACAAAATAAGTATGTGGTGTATGGTATTTGAAAATAGATTTGCATGAAAATAATTTGTCAACTGCCAGTTGTAATTAGGTTCAATTTATGTTTAAAGCAAAATATATATACGTATATATATATTTATTTATTTTTTTACAGAAGTTTGTGTTCTTCGCACCTGTTATTGCTGTGAACAATATATTCATGTTTTAAATTATGTAAACTATAATAGTCGTGTAATTTTCTAATAAAGTACGAATACAATTAGAAATTGTGTTTTATTAAACCATGTTAATTGATCGATATATTTCAAAGTTTATATTACACTTTGATTTGAATCTTATATATCTTTGAAAGCTTCAGTAAATACGAACATAATAAATAATAGTGTTTTGTGTATTTTACTCTATCAACTATGTATCGTCCAAATAGTGTTCTTCTACGTCCGTTATATGGACTGGATTGTTATATATATAATGTAATTAGTTCAGACGATTTATTTTTCATGCCCAGGAAACACAGCAGTAAAGATTATGAACAGGTGTAGTTATTTTAATTTTAAGTGTTACAATCATATCAACAAACATCCGCGAATTCGGTAATCATACATTAGTTTTAAGTTAATTATGCGATAATGTTAAGGACTATTGGTCAGCCATCTTGGAAAAGAAAATCCAAAATGGAGGATGGTGTATGGTTGATTGAAATTTTCATCCAAATGCATATTATAGGCATGAACAATGTCAATGATATAATAGATGACAGTAATTCAACACTATTGATGTGAACATAATATCAGAAACAATATTTATTTGGCAGAAATAGTGCCCTTTATATTCGAAAAGTTTAGTACAATTTTACAAAATGGTACCATAGAATTGTCCATTTATCTAAAAATGGCACACAAGACATCATTTCTATTAATATCGTCACGATCAGTTTTATTTAACTGTAATTTTTCATTCCAAATCTCGTTTTGACTGTTAAAATTGTGTTCATCTAACTCGAAAGATCTTGAAATATTTAATTCAATTAGATCATCAGACAGAGACATCTTTTTTTCATTTTTCATAACGTTCTTTTGAAGACAGTAGTTGAACATTATCTCATAATTAACCTTTAATTAAAACAGGGACTAAAGTTCTGTTTCATCTCTGATTACATTCAAACAATCATTGTCACTAAATCATAGCGCGAAAACTTTACTTTTGTAAATTCTTTTGCTTTAAATTTTTAATTACAACTGGCAGTTGATGAATTATTTTCAAATACCATACACCACATACTTATTTTGAACGTCTAACCTTAATATTTGCTGACCAAAACATTTGTATCAATTGTCCCATCTATTTACATGGTCCGCAAAATACCAGTCTGCATTTTATACCATACTGGTCCGCAGTCCGCGTGTGTTAGTCCGCGTTTTATACCTTCCCTATTATTTGAGATGGCGGACAGCATGTTGTTGCAGTGAAATGGTGTAAACAAAAGCGATCTGCCACGTTGAACATGCGAATTGTGGTTGGACATTACGCTAAGATACGCGCAATAAGGTTTCTTTCGACCAGACATACGTGACAAAGTGCGAAAACGTTCCCATGGACTTGCGTAGTAGTGCTGGAAATGGGGTGTTTTAGCTAGGAGGCAAACGTAATCAACAAGTGTTGGACTGTTTTTCGACTTCAGATACATGTTGTGCAACTAATACTGGACACAGCCACATAGAGTTGGCATCGATGTGTACATAATTTATTCTAGCAAACGTATTTCGTCGGATACAACTCGGCAAACTTCGAGAGCAGGAATTGAAAGTAAGTGAGGTAAGACTTCAAAAAAATCTTGTTACTTCCCTTTCTATATATTTGTAAAGAGGTGGGAATGAGGATCGGGTCTAAAAAGAGCGTTCAACGTCCCTGTGACTACTTCTTGAAAACTATAAGTGATATTGATATGGGGCTTTTCCTAAAATGATCAGCATGACATTATGTCGGTCCTTGACAAAACATAGAGACATAGAGTTTATATAGTAAAAACTTGTAGCGACTACTCCTCTGAAACTACATTTACACGCCAATAACTCTAATGTGAATGAAGACACGAGTTGCGGTTCTTGAACTCTGCACTTCCTCTCATTGCCATCTTTCACTGTGTGAAGTTTCATTGTAATCCCATCAGTAATGTTTGAGTTATGCTCCGAACAAGCATTCATAATTTTCCATTGCAGAGATGTTGAGATTTTGTCTTATTTTCAGTAGGTGATAAAATCTGTGTTACTCGGTTTTTATCCTTGGGTTCTATAGTAAAATAAAAATCTTTGGCAGAGTAAAAAGACTAAACTTTTTTAGACATCATACTTGCTGATACTTCCTACCAAGTTTCATGAAAATTGGATAAAAACTGAAGGAAAAGTTGAGCTTGCAAGAAAAGCGTAACGGACGTACAGACATACGGATGGACAAGGCAGCAACTGATTTTTCGGGGATTTGAAAACATACCAAGATCAGTTCTACGTTCAATGTGCAATACTCATAAAGAAGTATGAGATGTAGGCAATGTTGGCATCTGATTTTAGTTACACAATACCTAACATAACAAAACACAGGCAAATCGGTATACTTATCCTGTACCCAGCAGTTTTCAATTTGCAGTCCCATAAGTAGTTTTGAAGTTATGCTCCGGACAAGAATTCCAGTATAAAATTACAAAGGGCAATAACTCTAATTTGAATGAAGACAGAGTTAGGTTCTTGCACTCTGCACTTCCTCTCATTGCTATCTTTTGTTTGAATTTCATTGTAATCCCATCAGTAGTGTTTGAGTTATGCTCCGGACAAGAATTGTAAGTATAAAATTGCAAAGGGCAACAGGGTCTGCCACAGGAATATTTTAAGGAGTAGTGGCATTTTAAACAATGGATGGTTGTGGGAGAGGGTAATCATTAGGTCAAAAATAAGAAACTAACAAAGTTGTTTTAATGGAAATTCAGATATTATGCCATTCAACTTTGGTTGATATACATACTTTAGAGACTTAAATGCCTTTTATTACAGATTATTACTTTTTAACAATTTTTTATTTACAAAAAATGTACTGTTTGTAATTGGATCATAATCAGTTTGAAAAGTTAAGGAGTAGTGGTGCCACTGTGCCTTAATGGCCTGGGGAAGACCCTGGGCAATAACTCTAATTTGAATGAAGACAAGAGTTACAGTTCTTGCACTCAGCACTTTCTTTCATTGCCCTCTATCATTGTGTGAAGTTTCACTATAGTCCGCTCTAACAGTAGTTTTGAAGTTATGCTCCAGACAAAAGTGGAAACTGGGGAGTATAAAAAGTTTGTGTCTAACTCTGAAAAGCGTTTTATTTAGTATGATATATGGAAATCTAGGTGAGCAAGCCAGTCCCATTTGGGCTTTTTGTTATTATAAGTTATTTAACAAAGAAAGGAGATTTTAAGAAAGAAAGATACCAAATTATTCACAAAAAAACAACAACACAACAGTTAAATAGACTTGTACGGTTATTTATAAGTGGCTCATTTTAAACTTTGAATCAAATTACAATATCATTTGATTTCATTTTTAATATCTCTTCAGAAAAAAAAACATGTCGTTTCCAAGTCAAAGTTGAAGTCAAAAGCAAGCTCATCAAAAATCGCAAACAAACATTTAAATAAATTAGCAAAGCAGGGAAAGCTTAGGAAAGAATCAAATAAACAGAAACGGAGAGAAAAGTTGACCCTCAAAGCCAAAAGCCAGAATGTCGGTAACCAAAAGCCAAATAAGATTGTAGGGACTGAAGTAGAGGTGGACGCACCGCTTGGAGATGAGGACATCAATTATTATGGCACTCCCGGACAGAACATCAGCTTTGCTTCCACAGTCAAGGACACGTGAGTCAAATATCAGTACAAAAATAGACGGTATAACTTATAATTTAATGATTAATGCACTGTTTTCAGCTTGTTTGTTAGCGTTTCCTTTTTTATCAGTCTTTCTATCTTATGCTGCTCTGAGCATAAAATATCACATTTATAATTTTGCCAAGCTTTCACACACATAAAATACCACATTTATAAATTTGCCAAGCTCTCACCCACATAAAATACCACATTTATAAATGTGCCAGGCTCTCGCCCACATAAAATACCACATTTATAAATTTGCCAAGCTCTCACCCACATAAAATACCACATTTATAAATTTGCCAGGCTCTCACCCACATAAAATACCACATTTATAAATTTGCGAAGCTCTCGCCCACATAAAATACCACATTTATAAATTTGCCCAGTTCTCACTTATAAATTTGCCAAGCTCTCACCCACATAAAATACCACATTTATAAATTTGCCAAGCTCTCGCCCACATAAAATACCACATTTATAAATTTGCTCAGCTCTCACTTATAAATTTGCCAAGCTTTCACCCACATAAAATACCACATTTATAAATTTGCCAGGCTCTCACCCACATAAAATACCACATTTATAAATTTGCCAAGCTTTCATCCACATAAAATACCACATTTATAAATTTGCCAAGCTCTCACCCATTGGAGATAAGGGCTATTCCATTTAAATTTAACTGGGAGATCGGAACCCACATTTAATGTTTAATATATTGATGGTTGGGTAAAAGCAGGTTGTTGTGGGTATTTAAAAATATATATATACAGTGGTGGGGGTAAAACAAAAGTGAGTTGGAAAAGGTGTGAAAAACAGTTTGACAGTCAAAACATTTTATAAATGCAAGGTCGAGATCTAAGTGCGTACAATTATGTCATTTGGGACTTCAAACAGTGTTGGATACTGGAAACAGCAGGTTCCATTAAACCAATGGTCATTGTACATAGAACATGTATATAATGATTTTGTCGGTGCCAAGACACACAGTCGGATACAATATGATAAAGGAAGTGGTCGGATATACCAATGTTCACGGTATCTTACATTGCCTTCAATTTGGTCAACTGTTTTATTTGAATTAATTGTTTTCTTTATTGGCTTTTTTTCAGTGTACTATCGAATCAGACGGCGAGTAGTAAAAAATCTAAAAAGAGGAAAAAGGAGGAGGATTACCATGATGAGGAAGATTATGAACGGTTGCCACGGAAACTGTTCTCTGCAGAGAAAAATATGAAAATGATTCTTCCAATCAAAACCAAGAAGGGCATTGTTCCACAAATGGTAGAAGAAGGTAAGACTTTCATTATATTTTGTAAAATATACATGGCAGGTTTAATAGTGATGTTGTATAAATAGGGAAGTCAATTTGCCCAATAATCAAGTTTACCTTGCGAGGTTTAGAAAATGAAGAATGGTGAGCTATTTTGCATTTTAATGCCAAGCCCTATTTATCGTGCAAATAATTCACATTTTCTGTATGGTTCACTAGTTTTAAACATACCGTATTTTACCTTGTATAGTACGCACCCAAGTATAGTATACACTCCCCTTCTCAGAGGTCAAAACTGGGGTAAAAAAGTTGTTTCCGTCAAAATTGCATCAAAATATTAGTTTTCCTAGATGAACCATTCGACGAAAATAAAAGGTAAAATAAAATTGAAAAAAATTCTCTTAATTGCATCACGATAATTAAAGCAGAATAATACGGTACAACAGCTATCTGAAAACAATTGTCTATCAATCTCTCGTTAATTCCAAACCCTGCTGAAAAAATAGGAATTACACAAAGAACTGACCATGCCATATAAATAAACTGTGTAATCATCGGTCATGAATACACGCAGCTGAGGCAATGTTTTAACCGGACGAAACCATTTTTAATTTAGGTGTTACAGGTCGTTGCTATTGAATGAGAGTGGTCCATTCCATTATCTGTCAGAGACCTACACATTTTACTGTGGAGTGCATGGTCCAGTGGTAGAGCGCCGAACTCCAGGTCGAGAGGTTGTGGGTTTGATCCTCGCCGCGGCCACGTTATTTATCCTTGAGCAAGATAATTAATCCACATTGCTTAGTACTGGTTCTACCCAGGAAGCCATCGAGAGTGATTAATCTAAGTTGCAATAACTTGTTTCGCAATCGATGTAAAATAAATATGTTTAAACTACACATTTTACTGCGTATTTGTCGGTTAAATCAAAAGACTAACTCGTCCTCAAAAATATCAATAGAGGGTGTCGCTACTTGCGCCAACTTCAAAGGATTATAGAAATAGAATAACCCACTTTACCCGTGTTTAAAGTGTGTCTGTAACTGTAGCTATTTCTGAAGTTTGCAAAACGTGAAATTATAAACAATTTAGCGGGTAACAGCAAAACAAAGGGAAAACATGATCATCCTTTATTGAAATTCTGCAACAAATATGGAAGTATTTTTTTATAATAGATGTACACTTTTTCATGTCGCCATCATCGCTTTTACTGTCGTCTGCAAGTGTCGTCTGGTGCATTTAACATATGAGAATAGAATTGTACAATACTACGTGTACCAGTCTAATTCATGGAAATCACGTGATATCAAGTCAGCTGATATAAATAACAAAACAAGGGCCGAATTTCGTTCACTCATTTATTGAAATTCTACAACATATAGCTTTATTATAAATTTTATTCATTTCTAAGTTGAATTAAGTCAATAAATTACTTGTATAAAGCGAGTAAGTCACGAAAAATAAAGTATTATCGGCATTCACAAATGTCTGTCTTTCGTCCCCCATGTTTTTATCGGATATTTTCTCAAGTCTGACATCGATTTTCTGCACATAAAATGCATATTAAAAGAAGTAAAAAAACTGTACTATACAAGGTAAAATACGGTAATGTAAATATTATTGAGTAGTCTAAAAATAAATACGGTTTAATAGCTAACCCCTTTGTCATATCTGTATATCTTCTTAATTCTTGTCCGGTATGCATATCAAATGTTTTGTCCTCATGCATCACCACATATACGTAATATTGGATTCCATTTATGCCGAACATCCATGCTATAACTTCTTTATCTGTCATTCGATTCCAATACTAGTAATATTACACACAAATGTTCTCCACAATGATACGATGTGTTGCAAGCTTCACCCAGCTCTGTCCTGAAAGGTCAAGATCACACTTGTACTAAAGGTCTGACATCTAGGTCTATTTGATTTCTGGGTTATAACTTTCATTGCATTCCAACAAATGTCATAGAGAAACCAAATGTTCACCTTTTGTGATGATGTGTTACTATCAACATTCAGGTGCTTGTCTTCAAGGTCAAGGTCACACTTAGACATAGGTTATTGCTATACTTTCGTGCCAGGGCTATATCTTAATTATCTATCATTTGATTCCAATAATATTATACACAAATGTTTTTCCACCATGAGACAATGTGTCATGTTATTCACCCAGGTCAGTAGTTCAAATGTATGTCACACAAGATACTTTAAAGGTCGTAGCTTTTATTTGTGAGTTATAATTTCTTCCACCAACAATATTATACACACATGTTCACATGTGACGTGTCATGACCAAGAGCATGGTCTTCATCTTCAAGTATGCATGAAATTCATCCAGTTTCATTCTTGAATGCATTCAGTGTTAATAAACTAAATTTCTGCATTCAGTTAAATGCATTGATCCTCATTCATGAACAACAGAATGCATACATTTAAATGCAGAATTGAAAAAATATGCATTGGGGTTCATTCGGTGTTTAACAATCACAACATCGGATCCAAATAAATTAAATACTTGTGAATTAACAAAGTACATTTCAGTGTTCGATTTCGTTTCCAGTGTTAAAAGTTTTAAAAATGTATTCATTTTGTGTTAATAAAAACACGCTCAGTATTTATTTTGCGTTAAGTTAATAGTTGTTGCATAGCCATTGTTCATTCTCTGTTCATTCTGCATTTGTTTGGACTACTTCAGTGTTTTTTTTATGTGTTTTGTGAATGCAGCCTGTGCCTGTGCCATTGTGAAAAATAGCGGCATTTTTCTAGAAATTGTGAAATATTATAACAAAAGAAAAAGAAAACTTTTTTCACTTTTAATTTGACAGTTTAATATCCCTTGGTTTTAAGTTTTGTTTTTGATAAATACAGACTAGTTTTAACACCAGCGTATATTAAGACTAGTATCCTTATTGGTCTGTATTTACTCAAAAAAAAAAAAAAAAAAATTTTTTTGTCTTTCTTCAGATTGTGAATTTTTTGGAAATAATTGTGAAAAAAGTATACTTTTTGGCATTGTGAATGGGGCCGAATAACGGCCCCAAATTAGGCATAAAAAAAACACTGTACTTGAACAAAACTGGGCCTATATGAGCATAAGTAAATAGGTCATTAAGTTATGTGTAAATGATTATGTCTAATTAAGTTAATATTTAAAACTAAGGTCATATGCAATTGACTATTGAGTATCTGTTAAGACGTGTTTCATAGTCACTTTGAAACTCTTGTTTTAGATGTAGTCAATGGGGATGTAGAAGACACAGAAGGTGATCATGTGACTGAATCAAATGATGAAGTTGACCAATCAGAGGAGAAGTCAGACCATTGCCTGTGCTAAGCAGTGTAGAGTTATATGCCACTTAGGCAGCAGAAACTGACAGAAAGGAAACAGAAAATGGCGACTTTGTCTGGTGCAATAATACAAAACCCGAATGAGAACGTAAGTGCAAGCAGAGAACCAAGACCGACATAAATATGTTACATTTACACCTCCATGATTCTAGGTTGTTTTGGGCATTCTATAATGTAATCTCACTTCCTCTCCATATTAAAGTTTTCAAATTTGTTACAAATATACACCTTTCAATGTTTTACGGGTCCCCCTACTGAAGGGTAGTGGGGTGGGGGAGGGTTGGGGGCATACCCAGGGGATTTAGACATATGTACTAATTGATCGACTGTTATGGCTGGCTTCCAAGCTATGTAGGAATACGTGGTAATGATAGAGCTGATAGTGCTGGCTAAGGCAGCATTAGGTTTACATATTGAATGCCGAATTACCTTATACTGATTTTAAAAGAAGTATTAACACTAAATTTGTAACTCTTGGCAAGCCGCTTGGGATTTGTCGGTGAACAATAAAGTCCATTCAATTAAACTGTTACTCGGAGAATGGCATCCTTCTAGTAGACCCATTTGTCGAGAAGAAGTTGTCCTAGCCCGGTGCAGGATAGGGCATACACGTTATACTCATTCATATTTATTACAAGGTGAGCAATTAACAGAATGTATACCCCTGATTTTGCACCATTAACGGTCAAACATCTCACGGGAATGCTCACTGCCACCCTGGTCTAATTCCCACCCTTACGGGGAATGCTCACTGCCACCCTGGTCTTAATTCCGCCTCACGGGTATGCTCACTGCCACCCTAGTCTAATTCCCGCCTCACGGGAATGCTCACTGCCACCCTGGTCTAATTCCAGCTCACGGGAATGCTCACTGCCACCCTGTTCTAATTCCCGCCTCATGGGAATGCTCACTGCCATCCTGGTCTAATTCCAGCGTCACGAGAATGCTCACTGCCAACCTGGTCAAATTCCGCGCTTCGCAGGAATGCTCGCTGCCACCCTGTTCTAATACCCGCCTCACGGGAATGCTCACTGCCACCCTGGTCTAATTCCCGCCTCAGGGGAATGCTCACTGCCATCAAGGTTTACCACATGGAGACGATGTTTCGCATACAGCTCCCAGCCAACTAGGTTCAAGATGAGCAGAAAGGTCAAGCTATTGTTCAGGCCATAATCTTCAATGAATGATTGGATCATAAACATATTTTGCAGAAAGGTTCTTGATATTTCTTCATCAGACTTTCAATATATGCTTGACAACATGACCATGCTAAAATATAAAGGTCACGGTCACACTGAAGGTCATTATATGGGTTAAAATTTAAAATACTCATTTCTTTCTACACTAAAACTTAATGTTGGCTATAACTTTCTCATTTCTTGATATTTCTGCATCAAACTTTCAATATATACTTGTCATGACAACATCGACATGGCCACACTAAAATATAAAGGTCACGGTCACACTGAAGGTCATTATATGGGTTAAATACTCATTTTTTTCTTCCCCAAAACTTAGTCAGGCCAGTTTGTCAAGGTCATTTATCTGGGTCCAAAAACCTTGTTATACTGACAAAGCGCTGACAGGTGACACATGTTCCTCGGAAGACCCGTCTAGTTTTTTATCTGCCTGCCCTTTGTAATTACTGCACTAGGAGCATCATTTATGTCTTAATTCCACAAGAGTCTACCAATATAAAAATATTACCATATTGGTACAAGGTTTGTCTAATTCCCTAGACCTCATGTTCATCAGCGATGTCTTGTCCTTGGGGTATCCCTTCAGACACCCCACTCCCAGTTTCCCACTGATGGGAGGAACACTGATATGTGCATAATGGTAACAGCCTATAGCTCTAATCCTTCCTAAGTTAAGGCATTAATTTTACAATGAAATCATCTCAAACATTGTGACATAGCTTATTTTTGGGCAAGCGACTTTGAATTTGGGGGCAACGGACATTTTGGGCAGGCAAGTGGCTTATCAACATATTTCAGAGCCCTGCACAGATGAATTCTGTTGTTATGTCAATATGTTTATGTCACAGATGAAGTATGTTGTTATGTCAATATGTTTATGTCACAGATGAAGTCTGTTGTTATGTCAATATGTTTGTTTTACAGATGAAGTCTTTTGTTATGTGAATAGGTTTATGTCACAGATGAAGTCTGTTGTTATGTCAATATGTTTATGTAACAGATGAAGTCTGTTGTTATATCAGTTTATTTATGTCACAGATGAAGTATGTTGTTATGTCATTATGTTTGTTTTACAGATGAAGAAGCTGCGTGAGCTGGTATCCATGCTGCATGAGAAAGACCCAGACGTGTATTTGACTGTGCGCAAGTATGTGATAGTGTCGCTGTTTGAGGTATTCAAGGACGTCATCCCCGGGTACCATATACGACCCCCCACAGATAAGGAAAAACAACAGAAGGTGAACATGTAGTCTTATATGGGGTGGTGGTGGTGGGGGTAGAGGGGGGCAGTAATCGGGGACATTATCCCCGGATACCATATACGACCCCCACAGATAAGGAAAAACAACAGAAAGTGAACATTTAGTCCTTATATGGGGTGGGGGGGGGGGGGGGGTGTCAGTAATCGGGGACATCATCCCCGGGGTACCATATTCGACCCCCCACAGATAAGGAAAAATAACAGAAGGTGAACAAGTAGTGTTATATGTTGAGGGGGCGGGGGGTGGGGTCAGTAATCAAGAACACCATCCCCGGGTACCATATACGACCCCCCACAGATAAGGAAAAACAACAGAAGGTGAACAAGTAGTCTTATATGGGGTGATGGTGGGTGTGAGTGGGGGGCAATATTCGAGGACATCATCCCCAGGTACCATATACGACACCCCACAGGTAAGGAAAAAACAACAGAAGGTGAACATGTCATATGGTGAGAGGGGGCAGTAATCAAGTACATCATCCCGGGTACCATATACGACCCCCACAGATATGGAAAAACAACAGAAGGTGAAACATATAGTCTTATATGGTGAGTGGGGAGGGGGGGTGGGGGGCAATAATCAAGGACATCATCCCGGGTACCATATACGACCCCCCACAGATAAGGAAAAACAACAAGGTGAACATGTTGTAGTCTTATATGGTTGTGGTGGGGAGGGGAGCAGTATTCAAGGACATCATCCTGGGACTTTTTTTCAAGAAAATTGGGAAAATGTCTAGGCCTGTTGATTTTGGGAAAAAGAAGCGGGAGACTGTCCAAATTGGGAAAAAATAGCGTGATTTTTCGCTGTCTATGGGAATGGTTTTTTTAAGGGGAAATTTGCATTGAAATCTATGTATTATGTATAATATCACTCAGGTTTCAGAATTGATTTATTTAATCATACAAACTACCGGTAGGTGAAGTCTGTCACTTTTATTATTTTAATGTTTTATTAAATATTATTATTTTTTTAAGATTGGGAATTTTTTACCCCAGAATTGAAAAAAATTAGAGGTTTTTGCAATTGGGAGAGGCCAAATTTCAGCCCGACTTACATAGATTAAAAAAGCCCTGGGTACCATATACGACCGCCAGATAAGGAAAAA